>JAOPUI010000061.1:9633915-9644082 GCA_027123135.1 Urophycis floridana
ACCCGAAACACCCAATGAGATCAGGAACATCACTGATGATGTGCCCTAGCTTAGCATCGGAAGATGTATCATTACAAAAAAAAATGTCATTTTAATGTGGTACAATTTAAACAACAAGGGCAATTCTGAGTGTCAGAGTCCCAGCCCAAATGTTCAGGGTTAAAACATCACTGTAAGATTGCTGACCACCTCACCCATTATGGTCAAAACTAGACACACTTGATGCTGCTGAACCTTTGCTTTTCAGTCTAGCTTTTAGAGTTTCCATGATCAGTGCCAATCAAAGCCATGAGGAGGAAGTCAGAGACAGCAGTGAGGCAAAGACAGCTCAGCTGTTTGCCTCCATATCATTAGTTCCCCTGAAATGACCATGACTCTATCTTGAGAGCTGTAAGCACTTGAACCATTTGAGTGATAAATAATGTTAATGTTTCTGTTCTATTTTAGGTCCCAAGGGTATATGTGACCGTTAATTGCGCTCTAAGGTGCTAACTACCCTCTACCCCAAGGAGCAGAAATCCTGCCAATAAACCAGAGGAGAGACCATGGATAAACTAGGAAAATAGACAGCTTTTTTTAAGTATTTTAAAAAGGTTTTGCGGGGGTGTCCACAAGGGTCGCAGACGCCGTTCCCAGTCTTGTGCAATCCCGGCCCCACTCCCCAACTCAATGCCTGCGCCACCTCAAACTGTGGCTCGTGTCGGGTTCAGTCATGGCTGGCCACCACACCTGGAGGGCCTGGACCTCCGCCTGGGAGAAAGGGGTCACACACATGCACACACTACAAACGCAGGGAATTGCAGACTCAGGGTCGTCACTCGCCAGTGGACACACAGCAATCTAGGTTCAGTGGTTAGGCAGGCCAGGGTATCTGGTCTGACCTCAGCCTGGGAAGAGGAAGCACACTCGTGGTCATCACAGTAACTTGGGCACACCCCAAATCACTTCTAGTGCTTGGCAGGCTGAGGTCTTTGGGCTCCAGTAAGCGGTGGCTTTGAGGTACAATTTTTAGGTACAATGGGGCAACTCTTCAATGTGGACCTGGAGGTTCAGGGACAACGGTGGTCACAGAAGTCTTTGTAGGCCCTGAAGATACAGGGACTGCGGTGGTCACAGAAGTCTTTGTTGGACCTGGAGGTTCACGGACAACGGTGGTCACAGAAGTCTTTGTTGGACCTGGAGGTTCAGGGACAACGGTGGTCACGGAAGTCTTTGTTGGACCTGGAGGTTTAGGGACAATGGTGGTCACAGAAGTCTTTGTAGGCCCTTGAGATACAGGGACTACAGTGGTGACAGAAGTCTTTGTTGGACCTGGAGGTTCAGGGACAAGGGTGGTCATAGAAGTCTTTGTTGGACCTGAAGAGTCAGGGACAACCGTGGTCACAGAAGTCTTTGTTGACACTGAAGATTCAGGGACTATGGTGGTCACAGAAGCCTTTGTTGGCCCTGGAGGTTCAGGGACTACGGTGGTCACAGAAGCCTTTGTTGGCCCTGGAGGTTCAGGGACTTCATTCACCGGGGACAAAGAGGGTGCGATTGCGGTGGCGGTCTTTCCAAGCGCCGGGGGGGCGGGCTTCATTCTAGCTGGTGGCGTGACGGAGGCACAGCTGTCTGGGACTACCTTGAGCACAGCGCCTGATGTAGTAGTTGAAGACGAGGTGTTAGATGTAGTGGCTGGGCCTGCGGTAGGTGGTGCAGTAGGTATGAAGGGAGGTGTGGCAGTTGTAGCATCAGAGGGGGGCGTTGGGGTTGCAGAAGGCAGCACTGAGGAAGGGGCCGTGCTCTTCACCAGCGTACTCTCGGACGCCGGGGAGCAGTTTGTCGTTATTGCAAGTGTGACCGGGCCTGTTGCGGGAGGGGCCGATTCTGTAGGTGCTGCCACGGTTACCAGGGTGGTGCGCAGTGGTCTGGAGGTGGTTGAGGTTGTTACACTTTCCCCACCCGGTGCCCTGTCAACGGGCAGGGCTGGGTTTACCGTTGTGGAGCCGCAGTTAACTTGAGACGGTGTGAGGGTCGACCGTGTCGCCGCTGGGGGGGCGGTTGAGGCTGTAGTGGTGAGAGGAACTGGAGCCGGTACGGCTGTGGTTGTGATCCGACCAGTCGCTGGTGGAAGAGTATGTCCAGCGGCTGCACGTTCAGGGCCTGAAGGTGGAGCAAACCCAGGCGTTTGGGGCAGGTCTCCGGCAGGCTCAGACCTGTTTGCGGGGCTTGGTTTGGGATTCTGTTCTCTGGGGGACGGCTGGAGGAAAGGAGCTGCTGGAACAGGTGTGGTCTTCAGGTCGGGTTTCTCCACTTTGGAGGGCAGGGAAGCCTGGCTGGGGCCGACCACTGTGCTGGAGGGGTGCACTGGAGGGGCGGGGAGGGACTTGGTGGGGGGCACCCGAACCTCCGAGCTAGCATGAATGGGCTTCTGAGCAGCAGCCTTCGACACTGGACCAGCACTGGCAGTGGTTGTGTTGTTGGATTTCTGTCCTGCAAAATCTGGAACAGCAGACGTGTCCTTTCGGGGACGGCCCCTCCTGCGTTTCGGGGAGATGGTGGGGCTGGCCTCTGCCTTGGGTGGGGGTGACGGTGAGGGTGGGGGCAATGGCGGAGGGGTTTTAGGAGGTCTTCCCCGTTTCCTTTTCACTGGCGTGGCAGCGACGGAGTTCTCACCCGGACCCGGGGCCTCCGGCTCTCTGCCGGGCACGTCCGCTTTCGCGGGCCGCCCGACACCCCGGCCTCGGCCCAGCTGGTGCTGCTGCTCGCTGAGCCGGGCCGCCATGCGGGACTCCGTCTCCAGCCGGCGCCGC
Organism: Urophycis floridana; assembly: GCA_027123135.1. NCBI lineage: Eukaryota > Metazoa > Chordata > Actinopteri > Gadiformes > Phycidae > Urophycis > Urophycis floridana. The sequence continues at coordinate 9,636,708 of JAOPUI010000061.1, forward strand.
ACAGGGAGATTCCTCAGCACGGGCATGTCCGGAGACTGGTGGGGGGGCGAGTAAGGGGGGTAGCCCCGGGCAGGTGGGGGAGCGCAGTCCTGGTCCAGAGACTTAGAGGGAGGCCCTTTAGGTTTGGTTTCAGGGCTCTGGGTGGTGGAGTCTCGGCCGGGCTCATTGCCGGAGCCCCCTGCCCTCTCCTCCGTGGCCTCCTCCGAGGAGCAGTGGCCGCCCGTGCCACTGGCCCGCCTCCTCCTCTTGCGTGGCTCCTTGTCCGTCACCACGGTGACCAGCCTGCCGGGGAGCTTCCGGAGGACCTTGGCGGACGGCGAGTCCTCCGACAGCCCCTTGAGGACCTCCCCGTCCGCGGACTGGCGCTTGCGCGGCGAGCGGGAGCAGGCCGGAGGCGCAGAGAGGGAGTCGCGGTCAACGGTGTCCTCTCTGGCAGAGTACATCTGGTGGTCCACCGGGCAACTGGACTCCACCGGGGAGACCACCGTCACGGACCTCTCCTTAATGCCCGCCTCCTTCTGGGCCAGCTCCTCCCTCTCTTTGCCACAGGGTTCCTCCTTCTCTTTACCGCCCGCCTTGTCCTCCCTCTGCTCCGCACCGGCAGGGCGGTGGCTGTCTGCCGACCCGTCCGGCTGTGGTTTCCCCCTGGCGGGTGGGGAGGGGGTGGGGGGAGGCGCCGGGCCGGAGAGGGAGCGGTTCAGAGTCCTGCCTTTGGGGGGCTCTCTGGAGGGAGAGGAGTCTTTCGCGTGTTTCGAGGACGCGCCCTTAGCGTTGGGATCCGCGCGGGTCGGGGTGGCGGTGCTGGTGCCGGGAGGGGAAGCGGTGGAGTCTTTGGAAGGCGGTCGCCCCCTCAGGCCGGAGCGGGACCTCTCAGGCACTTCTCGGGGAGGCGGCGGGGGGCTGGGCTCTGGGGACGCGCCCCGCAGCCGGCCGCTGGCCCGGGTGGAGGAGGCACTCTTGTCCTTGGGTTTGCGGCCGCGGCGGGCAGGGGTGGCCACGGGGGGCTCCACGGAGGCGGGCGGCGACGACATGTCGTCGTCTGAGGAGGCGTTGTGCTTCAGGCCCTCCTCCTTGGCCTGGTCCAGACCCTTCCTGGCTGCCTCCACTTGTTCCTGGAGAAAAAGCAGAGCTCGGTTTGTATTGGCTTAACAACAGAACATGCATGGATCAGAAGCCGGTCAAGATGGAGATCCATTTACACAAGACTTCCTCCTCTACCTTGGTTTCCCCAGCCTAACTGGTAGAGCCCGGCACTAACACCTCTATGGTTAAGGCTCCATTCGACCCAACACTGTAACGCGCTGTGGTTTAGTCATTACCTCGGCTTGCTTCAGCTCTTCTTTACACACATCTTCCAATGACGCCTCCAGGAAGTTCATGGCATAGCGCTCTATGGGAGTGAGCTGGGGGAGGACCACGAGGAGGGTGTGTTAGTGAGATCAAAACTTAACAGAATTTCACATCAAGTACTCAATCACTATAAAGCTGTTCTAGCCAGTGGATTCATCTAGGATACTGGCAAATTGAGACTGGAATAATTTCACAATAGTTGGATCGCTGTGGTTTGGGATAACGAGTAATAGCTTGCCGGCATTAAAACCAACAGAAGCCCTTACCTGCTCAACCAGTGCAGCAATTTCCTGCTCTGCCTTGGATAGCTCCTCCACTTCCTCCTGATCACCTCCGTCATCCAGCGGGATGTTCTCATTGAACTCTGCCAGCTCCGCCACCTGTTCCGCCTTGGCCTGGGAGGCAGCCACGATGTCCTCTTCATCCTCAGCGCGACAGAGGGCCTGGAGACAAGAGGCAGTTAGAGACCCACAGCCCACAGCTAGCCAGCCAGCAACAGCCTGCAGCTAGCTTGCTAGAAAGAGCTTGCAGCTAGCTAGCCAGCTTGCAACCGCCTGCAGCTAGCAACAGCCAGCAGCTAGCAAGCTAGCCCTTGAGCCACTACACACGAGTTTCTACGAGCTGTGACCTACCTGCTCCAGGATGGTGGTGCTCTGTTTGCTGGCCGACTCGTCGTCCTCCGTCTGGGGGGCGGCCACTTCCTTCCTCTCCCCCTCGTTCACGTCAAACAGCTCCCGGATGGTTTGCTGGTGACATGGGTTGGGATGGCGAATTAAACCTCATCGTTCCTGGGCCTTGGTACCTAGCCTCCTACACTAACCTCATTGTTCTTGGGCCTTGGTACCTAGCTTCCTATGCTAACAAAGCCTCATTGTTCTTGGTACCTAGCTTGGCCTCCTACACGTGCGTTGCACTGGTGCAGGCCAATGAGCCATGGCTGCACAACAGACTTGGGTCCTCAACAACTTCACATCACTGCTCAAAAGTCCATCATTGGCAACCATAGGGTGGTCCTTTCTGGTCAGATTTATTTTGCTGTGATTCAAGAAAAAACATCATATTCCCTTCTCTCCCTGATGTTATGTTCATCACTGATGATCAATTAAAAAAAACTTGAAAGGAAAGAAGGAAATAACATCATTGCTCGCCATTGGTCAAATGGCAATATAAAAAGGGGGTTATTGGATCTATTAAGAACTTTGCCTCAGGCCGTACAACACCCACCTCTTTGAAGAAGGCAGTGGTGAAGTTTCCTCCATCAATGGCCATGTCTCCCAGCATCCTTTTCTGGTTGGCCTTCTTCAGGATGTTCTCCTCCACCGTTCGCTCGCTGATCAACCTGTCACAGAACACCGACAACATCAACACACCATTGTTATTGTTCCACATCCTCGCCACGGAAGCGTGAGAAGGAACCGAGCCGCACAGCGCAGGGGCTGGGGGTTCCAACAGACACCCCCCCCCAGGCCTGGAAGACCCTCCGAGGTGACCTCACCTGTAGATGTGCACGTCTCTGGTCTGGCCGATGCGGTGGCAGCGGTCCTGCGCCTGGGCGTCCATGGTGGGGTTCCAGTCGCTGTCGTAGAAGACCACCGTGTCGGCGCCCGTCAGGTTGACCCCGACGCCGCCGCTGCGCGTGGACAGGATGAAGCAGAAGATGCGCCGGTCCGCGTTGAAGCGCTCCATGAGGGACTGAGGGAGGCGAGAGAGAGAGAGAGAGAGAGAGAGTGAGAGAGAGAGTGAGCCTCGGGGACAGAGCCACAGCCAGTCAGCCACGTTAGCTCGTCTTCACCCATGTAGACCGGATGCATCATTTGTGCATACACACCTTTGAAGTTGCCTCGACTTGAACTATTCTCTTGTCATTATGGCTTACTAGAGGTTTTTAGCGTGGGAGTATTCCAGTTTCAGTTTCAGTTCAGCAATTGAAACTTGTTCTGGTGACTTTCTTAGCAGCAATGAAATCACCTTCTCATGACAAATGTACTCTTTGTAAGTCGCGTCTGCGAAATGCCCTCAATGTTGATTCCACTTCTCGCACACCTGTCTCTGTTCCACTCGGGTGCTGCCGTCCAGCCGCAGGTAGATGTGTCCGTGGTAGTTGAGGAACTGCTCCAGCACGTCCAGCATGCGCGTCATCTGGGTGAAGATGAGCACCCGGTGGCCTCCCGTCTTCAGCCTACGAAGCAGCGTGTGGAGGGTCTGCAGCTTGCCTACACACACACACACACACACACACACACACACACACACACAGGCACACGCGTTAGCAAATCCCTCACGGCTACACCATGCACATCACTGTACTTGGCCAGTGCCGCTAAAACCATGTTCGTAACAACCTTACACACAGGTCTCAGTGTGCCTGAACAAAAGTATTAACCGCACGTAAATCATTTCCATGGAAACTCGAGGCACGCGGCCAAAAGCCATAGAGTAGATGAATTCCCCCTGACATTATCCCAGCATTGTGGGTCAATTGCATTTGCGTGACATTGATTTGTATTGATAAATATAATTTGGGACGATTATTTCCATACGAGGACTTAGTGCAGGTGGAGGCTGGGACCCATTCATCAGAAATCCACTCCGTAAACAAAGACGCTTCACACGAGGAGACATCTTAAGGCTGAGTTATGCTTAATTTATGCTTCCGCATTGACGCAACGCTGGGGACCCTTAACGTCCTTGCGGACCCTTACATCCACCACAAGGGCCTGACGTGCACCTCCTAAAAATCCTAGACGCCAACGCAGTGGCGTTGGCTGTGATTGGTCTGCTAACTACATCTACTGGAGATCGCTTTTCCGGTTTCCACTCGCAAACACCGCCACGGTGTGATAAATGCTTTGACTGATTGGCGACAACATTTATATATATAACTTTTGCCTTCATTTCTGTTAACTTTTTTTTTTTTTACTCGCTCATAATCCGTATGTAATGACCAGAATGGTCATTCTGGTCGCCCTCTACCGGTGTGGCATTGAATTGCATTTTGACACGTAAACCCCATGCAGAAACATCACGGTCTCATGACTGCGTCCAAGCAACTGCGTGATCACCACGTGATCACTACGCAGAACCATAACCGACGCTTAATATTCTATACTAATATGCTAATATTCTAACAGTCTAGTCTGTTAAAAACATACAATGTGCTGGATTGATAGATAAATAGATAGATTTACCCCCCACCAGAATAAATTCAGGCTCTCCCCCAGGTCACCCTTAAATGTGGCAGAATGTAGGAAATCACATCTACGATATTCAAAATCCCCAATACACCCCCACCCCCTGTGGCTTCCTGGGGGCTGAGCCCCTCCAAAAGTCAGAACCTAGAACCGCCCCTGCTGCTAACCATTTTTGATTCTTCTGTAATTGCTCCTAATTTATTTCCCAGCCAATGCACCGCTTTTGTTTCAGTCGGCTTCTGGTCTCCCCACCTCCACGCCTCCCACCTCCCACACCGCAGAAACACTCTCCCCTCCATCTTTTGTTCCTCCCCGTGCAATCCAATCCAAACAGTGGCTCCCCCTAGCCATGTTTAGCCCTCGGTTTGTTGCTGCTGTCTGTCGAATATTTGTCCATTAAAAGCGTGTTGTGGGCTATGGCATGAAGAGCCCGTTCCTCACCACTGCCTCCTCACTCAGGCTAAGCCGCTAATCCTGTAAAACACCATTAAATCTGCCGTCTGTGGCATGCATGCTGCCACCCACAGATACACGCGCTGACACATGGCGCGCACACACAGACACACACACACACACGCGCACATGCATGCATGCATGCATACACACACACACACACACACACACCTATGTCTCTCTGCTGTGGGACTTTTGTCAACCGTACTGCACGTGGTTATTCAAGTCAAAGCGATAATACGCTGCCTAACTGCATGTCAATTGTTTTTTTTTTTTAAACAGTCTTCTTCAGCCCGTTAAACGTTCCTTTTAGTGGTTCCACGTTTAGCGGAACCCGGCAGTCTCGCGGTGGTGCGAGCAGACAGAGAGGACGGTGGTGGGCGGTGAGAGGAACGTCGGAGAGGTTTGCGTGTCTCGGTCCACGTGGGTGGAACCCCCACACATGGGGGGGGGGGGCTCCATCCAGAGAGCCATAGAGGAACCGCTCTGTGACCCCCCCCCAACCCCCCCCCCCCCCCCCCCGTCCCGGCTCCGCCCCCGGGGGGGGGGGGGCTCCAGGAGGTCCGGTCCCCCTCCTCTTGCGGCCGGGGTCTGGCGGAGCTGGGGAGAGCGAAGCAACGGTGGTGGCCAGATTCACTCGGTGATGATAACGTCAACACACCTGGGGGGGGGGGGGGGAGACACATCGGCCCCCCCCGGACCGCGCTCATCTGCGTCTGTGTTTAGACTGGCGACCAGCGAGGAGAAAGGAAAAGGAACGGCAGCCCGGGCCGTGAGCGTGACCGCGCGCGGCCGTCCGTCATGCAGCCGCGGCGGCGACTCCGTGCCGGCGTCAGAAGACGCGCGCGTTAAAGGGAACGCCAGCCAGCGCCAGCCGCACGCATGAGGCTGACTCACGCACACTCACTCACAAGTGGTGTCTTGAGTCCCGCTATTTTGGGCTCGTAGATATTCCATAAACTTTGAGCATGACGTCTGTGTTTTTGTACTCTGGTCTAGTTTTTAACCCCGGGTGTCAATGGTGCCGGGATACGGCGGAAAAACATTCCTCGCAAGTTTCTCCTGACTTTCTTTCGGAACTCCGTGTTTGATGCCTTTACCCTTTGCGCTCATGGTGAGTATAACTCTGGTGATGCATTAATGCAAGGAAATGTCAAAATGTTCAGTCGGCGTTGACATAAATCAAGAAACTCATCTCCTTGCTCCTCTGGATTAACCTTCCGTGAAACAGTGCCTTGACAAACAAGGCCTTTGCGGTGTCCGTGTGGACATTTCCGAAGGCCTGTGACCTCTCCTTCGTGTCTACTGGAAGAGATGGAGGGGGCCCCCCGGTGGCCATTTTGTCAGGGCCCTGAGACAGAGAGGCAGCCCAGTGTTTAGATAGAGTAGGAGTCGCTGTAAGCTGTCTGAAGTGGAGTCTTCCTTTCTCATTAAAAAACAGAGCCCTCTGAAAACAAACTGCCTCAAGAGAGAATGTGTGTGTGTGTGTGTGTGTGTGTGTGTGTGTGTGTGTGTGCATGTGTGTGTGCGTGCGTGTGTGTGCGTGCATGTGTGTGTTACATGTTTTTGTGTGTATTGTTATTAAAACGATAACAGAAGCCCCAAAGGTATAATACAAATAATGACGTGTGTGTGTGTCTGTGTCTGGGTCTGTATGTGTATGTGTGTATGATTGTGCATATGTGTGTATCTGCGTGTATGTGTGTGTACAGTATGTGTTAGGGGTCCGTGTTAACCAATGCGTGAGATGTTCAGTCAAAATAATACAAACATGCTCCCCATGGTTGGGGTCTCTTCTGTGCACGGTGAGCACACGCAAACACACACAAACACACACAAACACTTGTGTTGGAGGGAACGAACAAGTAGGAAGTCAGATCAGATGTGACTTCAATTACACACTTGACTGCTTTTTGAGAATGTGCGTGTGTGTCTGTGTGTGTGTATGTATGTATGTGTGTGTGTGCGTGTGTGTGTGCGTATGCATGTGTGTGTGTGTGCGTATGTGTGTGTCTGTGTGTGTGTGTGTGTGCTCGTGTGTGTGTGCTCGTGTGTGTGTGTGTGAGTGTGTGTGAGTGTGTGTGTGTGTGTGTGTGATGAAACAGGGGGGTGGTGTTGACACGGGAGGATGTTTTTGGGTGGCACTGGAGGACCGCACTCTGCCGGGGTGTGGAGAGATGACAGGAAGAGATGCCATGTGATACATGTGATGCAGGAAGAGATGCCATGTGATACGCAATGTTCCCCTCTTTTTGGCTGCTCAGGTTTTAGGGAGTGTGCAATTTGTATTGTGTGTACACACAGACACACACACACACACACACATACACACGCACACATACACACGCACACACACCTACACACACACACACACACACACA
>JAOPUI010000061.1:9672690-9693978 GCA_027123135.1 Urophycis floridana
CTTTCCCTTCTCGGCTGCTTTCCGGCTCCGGTGCTTTGGTGTGGGGGTGTGGGTGGCGGGGGCGCTGCGGCGGCCGTCGCGCTCTTGCGTGGCCATGAAGTGTGAGTTGAGACGCAGCAGTTCCTGATCTGTGGGACAGCGATCGTTAAGACACTCCGTCCATCACAAAAAGGCTCAGTCAGCGCGCAGGCGGACGCGCCACCGTCGGCGCCGCTCTCTGTGCTTCAAATAAAAAAAGGTTCAAGCAACAAAGACAGCCATTCTTTTTTATCTCGACCCCAATCTTAACTAATCACCGAGTCCATTATGCAACTCGACTAAAACGTGTAATCGGCTTCGCTGAAGCCGGGCAGAGTGGCTCTAGAGATAAAAGATAGCTCGGCGCCTTGACCACAAAAGAAGCTGAATAGTACAGTCGGGCAGGTGAGCGTCTCCTTTTGCGGTCAGTATGTCGCGGTCTCCTGCCCACACGTGAACCGTCCCCGTGCAACATTGCACCAGTCTGTGGCCAGCTGGCCTGAGTGGACACAGACCTACTTCTCCATCCCTTTAGCTCAAACTAATGTTCAGCATTACAGCTGCAACCGCTATATGATCACTGCATCAGTAACTTGAGTAACTGCTGGCACATGGCGGATATAACAGTAGTGAGGATGCCTCACCTGGTAAAATACCAAGTAGTCATAATAAACATCAGTTAACAGCATGCTGCAGACCAAGTAGGAGGCGGTGCCGTGGCTCCTACCTGTGGCATTAGGATGTGGAGACACCTGTAACAGAGGGGGAGGAGGGGGGAGGCCAGGGGAGGTGTACATGGCCCCGGAGCCGGCCCGCGACGGGGGCCGCATGGGCCCGGGGACCCTCATGAGGGGCATGGACAGGCTGGGGGAGGGCGTGGGCGGACGCATGAGGAAGGGTTTGTGTTTGGGCTGCGGGGGGCTGGGCTCGTGGCGGCTGTGGAGGCCGTTGCGCTGGCTGGGCCGGGGGACCGCGGACGAGGGCGTCAGGTGAGGCTTCAGGCAGGAGAAGGGGGCAGAAGAGGTAGAGGTAGAGGTGAGCTCCGGGGGCTCCAGGCTCCTCTCCTGACTGCGCTCCAGGCCCGACACCCGGGGGGTCACCATCAGGCGGGCGATGCCGCCACACCGGGATGGCAGAGAGGGGCCGTTCTTGCCCATCGACGAGGCCAGGCTCACGGGGGGAGGCTCCATCACTACAGGAAGACAGGAGGGCCGGAGGTTCATTTTCTAATACTTAACCTTCCATTGGAAAAATGGGAAGGAGGTGGGTGGAAATATCGAGTACTTCATGAATTGTTATCGTACAAACTATATACATATAGTAAAACATGTATATACTAATACATCTGCAGCAGGTCTAGTGAGACACAGCCAAAGCGTGACTTGAAATAAAGAGACTTCTGACTACAGTCTTCCAGATGAACTAAAGCACTTAAGCACTAAAGCTTTCCCTGGTCCTTCACCAGTCTTACCTTTCCTGGTACTGACTGTGAACACTGGGTCCATGTAACCGTCAGAGGCCTGCAAGAAGAAACGACAAGGTGCAAATGAAAAAAATTGCAATGGTAAAATCTATTGAATTTTTAAAACGGTAAATCAATGATGAATACAATAATAAGAAAAAATATTTCTTATATAGGTCCAACTTTCATTCAACAGAACTGAGGAACAATCAATTGATTATAATGCCTGACAGATCATCCAGCACATCTCAAATGGAAAGGATTGGCAGTGTTCGTGTACGGTGGGAACAGCTAACTGTTTAATGACTGTAGAGTAAATCAAAACACACACCTTATCTCCTGAATCACTCTCAGTGTCACACTGAAAGACGAGAGAATGACACCATTAGTGCTGATGAACCATATGACACGTATTCACGGGTATTTCTGATAACCACATGACCACAGCGTGTCTGCGTGGGGGAGGAAGTATCACAGGCTGAGGAAAAAGAATAGCAAACAACAAACCAAATAGACAGAACGACACTCACAATGTAGCCAGTCTCCAAAGACAGGGCAGAGGCACCCTGTAAAACATGATGGCACAGTATTAGAGTGGCAACCTTAAGCAGTAAAACAACAGTGAGTCAGTCAACAGAAGCCCGCCTGCCTGCGTCATAGTGTTAGTATGTAGTTGAAGAGACATGTTGTTTGGCATCCCTAGTTCACCAACGCAGGCAACGTGTAGCATATCTGCTCTCAAATTCTCATTTTGACATGTGTTCTTACAGCTTAGGGTAGGCAATACATTTTAGAAGCACTTTTGTCACATTTTTACTCATTTTTTACTCATTTTTACACCCCGAAAGCAATCAATGACTCAAATGATCTGACGACCAAAAGAAAAAGGCCCAGTCTGTGTGGCTGTGGCAGGCCTGTACTTAGCCCAGCCAATCATTTAATTTGGTCTGAATCAAACGACTGGCTGGCTGGCTGGCCGGCCTACCTGTCTGTCTGTCTAGCTGTCTGTCGGTCTACCTGCCTGGCTACCTGGGTGCACTCTGCCACGCACTCATTACGCATGATCGCCCTGCTGCTAAAGCTAGTGAGCTAGTAATGATTTTTTTGGAGCGTGGTTTTGGGGGTTTTCTGTCGGGCATTTTCTAAATCTAGTTGGCCGTTCCTTCAAATTGCCCACCCCAGCTTTAAAGCAGCACGCAGGCGAGGGTCAAAACAAACTTCCAAGTGACCAAAGGCAAGACAAACACACACACTTGGCACACTACGGTTCACGGGCCCTGGCAAACGGAACCCGATGATGAGGCTGGGGGCCCCATCTCTCGTGGTGGTAGGAGGGGCTCCTCTCCGCTCTCTAGCTGCAGTCAGGGCTTACCACAACGCAGTTTGTTTGTGGTCTGCGTGTCAAGCGATCTCAAAACTAGCTGTAGTTCCAGGTCCATGAGAATGAATGCAATGCTGAGCTTGGTTTTCTGCAAACTTCTTCTCAGCACATTCATTAACCTGGGGTGCCAACGACTCATCTCTCTAACCGGGCGTTATAATGGCGTCTTCCTGTCCGGAGGCCAACACTTAATCACTTTTCTTCATCAAAATGTCAGCTGCTGATTTTTACTTTGGCGGTTTAACGTAGTATTTTAGAAGCCACAAAGAGCTATCTTCTAAGAAATCTAATAAAACGGTGCGGGTTAATATTGGCGTGAACATCGTCGAGGCCTTTTTTGTATAATATTTTCGACAATCTGATTAATCATCTCCTCCTAATTGATCATTGTATTACGTGCTGTCAATTAGAACTAAGGCAAAGGAAATGGTGTGACCTCTGGAACACCATACACAACCAGCTATGCGCCTTCGGACACGTAGGTAACACCAGCCGGCGTGAAGGCAAACCAGCCGTGCGGCTGATGTTCTGAGACAGTGGCGCGGCGGCGGCAGCACCTTGACGTCCGTCTTTCTCCTCTTCTTCCTGTTCCTGCTCCAGCAGCTGTGGGAGAAGCTGGGCGGGGCGCCCTCCTCGGGCTCCGAGAGGGCCCCGCCGCCGTTCTCCTCCGGATCCCGCTTCCTCTTCCTCTTGCTGCCTCTGCGGATCAGCATGGCGGCGCGCTGGGCGGGCTTCAGAGAGCAGTCCATCTGAGGAGAGCAGACAAGAGGGGCTTGAGGGTCAGCGGACAGACGGAGGGAGGTGGGCTGCTGGGGGGGGGGGAAAGGCAACAACAAGAGTGTGCTGCAGACATGAGACGCACAAGCACATGGACCAAACGTTCCGGTGCAGTCTCAGTGTTTTAGCCAAGCATGAGTCCCTGAAACAACTCACTCAAGGGGCAAGCACGATGAGCAATGATCTATGACCAAGGTGTGAAAGGGAAATACCAGCGTCAGTGAGATAACTTGTATTCTATTAGAGAGGGAGCAGTCCTGATATTAATTGAAAATGGAAAATACATCAATGTAAAAAGGACAATATCTAAATACCGGTACTAAAGAATGAACTTTCAAACATTTCAAACTAATAAAGGGTCAGCGTGTGAACAATTAATTCCCAGAGGCTGAACTTGAACACAAAATGGTTTCAGAACACACTCTTATGAGCGTTGGTTCTGTTCATTATCTTTGGCATTCACCCAAACAACCTTTTGACATTCCTCCACGCAGCACTCATTTAACGGTTTGTTTTGCGGGTAGATCTGGTTACACGTCATTAGCTTTTCCCAAAGACAAGACTGAGACACACCTTACCAACCAACAGACACCATGCAACCCTTTAGGCCATGTCTAAAACATTACATATTCAATCTGTTAGGATATTCAATGGGGAATATTGCAAAACTAAAGTAGAGTCGGGTATTTTTTGATTTAAGACAAATATATGAAAACAGTTTTCTAAAGCAATAACCATATTCTGTGATTGATACCTAATTTTAAAACAAACCCCTCTAGGCAATATGCCAATCTTTTACTGCTGTGTTGTTTGGCTTGCTGTATAGATTACTGTAATGTGCCAATCTAAAGCATCACACTCCATTCACATACTTGACTGGACAGCACAGCTTGATATGGTTGATCATTTAAATCCTGCTAAACAGGTTAGACTCTCAGGGTGGAATCTCATGAACTTGAGAATATTGTGATATTTTTGCGATGATCAACAAGGCTAATAGTATTTTTTAAATCTGGGGAATGTAACAATATACAGAGATTTTAGTCAAGGACACATAATGGTTTAGATTTAAGCGATGTGATCCCAAAAATACCTCTTGTTCTACTTTATGGGCCTACGTGTTGCCTCAGTTGTGAGGATCTTCACACAGAGTAATTCATATCTATTGTCATTAATATCAATAACAACAGAGTGTCTCGTCTGTTGGGCCATTATAAAGACATTTTTTTTCAAAATGTGGATTAAATCTGTACCTTGATTTTTAATATTTTGGTCTTTGTGTTTTGTTTTTGTGGACAAACACAAAACCAATTATTCACATGTTATTATACATTATTATATTCCTACTTGAAACTCTTGCAGGCATGACATGGCACAATATCAGAATGAAAAGGCCATCTTTCAAATTAAATACAAGTACTACTATGCTTGTTTTGAAACATGTGGGAAGGGGAAAGGCAATTAACCTTGTTAGATTTCACTTTCAAGGTCTTTTCTTGGTTTAAAATAAAATGTGTGTGACGTTACGATTCTATCTTCAAATTGCTGCGGAAATTAGATAATAAAGACCAAAACAGAATGAAAGTTCAGTGTGAAAACAAATATTTTTGTATGCAATTTGCTAAACATGCAAACTAAGTATGTGTGCTTTGGTAAAATTGAACGTTAACCTTTCTCTGTTAAGTGGGACAAGTAAAGCTTGCTAAATCACTGAAGGCAGAGCATAGTTTAGTTATTTTGATGACATGTTGCTCTGCACATCCTCTCATTTGCATAAGAGTGCAGTGCTATTCCCATTTGGTTCGCATGGCATTGATGTCTCAGAGCTGCCATGCAGAATGACTTCCTGGGCCTGTCACACTGTGTGTGGAGGCTGGGCTGCATGGTTCTCTCTTGTCAGGGCTTTGCTTTGGGTCATTTAAATAATATATATCACTGAATAACTGCCTGTCACAACCGTAATCTCTTTCATGCTCCTTTCATGGTTGTGTAGGGACAAGATGTATTCTACCCAAATATCTGGGAATATATGTATAATACATCCTACACATAACCATACCTACATACTTAATCAGCATAAGCAAATATCTTTTTTTTTTCTCAAAGTGGCCAAGAAAACCTTATGTGTACACCATGGAATAACTGTTGTTAAAGAGTTGTACAAAAGGAAACAGCGTGCTGTGACGACACGAATACAGCTGGAAAGCAGCAGACGCTGACTGGTAACCCCTTGCAGCATGATCATAACTGAAATAATGCAGGCCGTATACATCAGCTGCGACAGCGGTCGTTCCCCAAAAGGAACGGCTGGATATTACATTGGATGATCTGCGACCGCTAACTAGAGGCCGCCCAAGGCAAACACTTGAGTGGAAAACAAGTTTGCAGGGCACACAATTAACTGTCACATACAGTAAACTCCAATAAAATAGCATGCACTCTATAGGATCAGGTGTGCCGCCTGTGAATGTACCTCCAAGGCCTCGAAACTGATGAAGCTCGCAATAGCGAAACCATCGATGATGTCTTCCTCGCATGACATAGATTCCCTTTTCCTCCGACGGGGAGGCCTGTGTCTCCCGAATCCGGGTCGGCATTCTCGTCCACCGGCCCCCAGAACCGAGTTCGTCCCACCAGCCTCCCGTTCGGAGCCCGAGGACAGGGATGTGGCCCGTGGTTCCGCCAGGTCCACTCTCCTCCTCTGTCGTTCCCTGTCGCGTTGAGAACGAGACCGTCGGCTCTGCCTGAACCCACTGCTTCGACTCGGACCCTCCATGTTAAAACGAACCCTCTAGCTCCAATTAGACCAAAGGCACTTAATGTAAAGTCCTGGTCCGGTCAAAGGCACCAAACCGCAAACGAACCACCACCACACAGGCCCGGAGGAGCCTCTGTTTAAAATGGCGTTGATAGTACCAGGGTCTATTCTTTAGAGTCCTCTGAAAGGAGCATTTCGGCATCGATGCCTTTCTTACGCCGAATTTTGTGTGTCATTTCAATATAACGCAAATGATGAAAATAATGTGTCCATAAATTCACAACATCTTCGTGACATGCACAAATGTCAGGACAGAGCTGTCTCGCAGAAGGCTAACGCTAGCTGGCTAGCTTAGCAAGGACTTAACCAAACGTATGTAAACAAAAAGAAAAGTCCGCCGTAGTGACAAAGCAACACAAATTAACAGCTCATAGATATTCAAATTGAGTTTTCGTTTACCTCGGCCTTATTACGCGTCACTCCTAACCCTACAAACCCCACTACTTCGACCGGCTTTAACCAAATTATTTAGGGAATTAGCCGAACGTTAACGTTAGCCAATTAGCGAGGCCAATAACCCAGATATCCAACGGTAGGAAACCAGCCACCATGGTGCGGGGTTTCATTCATTAAGGGTTGTAAACGATAGGATCGCCGTGTTGGGGGCTTAAACCAACAAGTAAAGCTCGCCAGTCAGGATGAAATCTCCTGTTGTTCGGACAGCGCTGTCCAGACCCTCGGGTCAGGCTGCTCCCTTCGTGTTGTGCCTAGGTTAGCCAATTAGCCTTAGCATGTCTGTAGCTCACCGCGGATATAACAATATATTCACCCAACTACGTAAGAATACAACTATTCTTAAAACAGTTGTGAAAATGCGCTCGGGAGAAGCGCAATCTTGTTGGCCGGTGGTTTGCAGCAGTGTGGACGCGGTCCGCTGTCAAAACGCGAGGCCGATGCGAAGGGTTGGAGCACATCAAAAGAAAGACGTAGCGTTAGTGTTAGCACTCCGGCTAACTAGCCGAACGGGCAGTTAGCAGGCTAAGCCAAAAACAACTATTTTTTTAAGTGTGGAAAAACGACGAGTTTATATTAGGACCGGTCAGCCCAATAGAACCGGCTTGTCGCTCCTTCACGCAAGAAAATGATTTCCTTCCACCTCCATCATAAAGAGAATATTTAAGGCCCGCATATCAAAGCCTCGGTCTTGAGTTCCATACACAAGGGTGTCGGCCGAGCCCTCACTGGGCTGGGCCACTCCTACATGCAGCCTCGACTGTGTAATCCAATGTTGAGGAGAAGTTGAGGGTACTCGCCGACGTCTTCGTCAATTTTACCGTATTCCTAATCCGGGCTGCAAGTACACAAAGAGAAATGCAGTGCGACTTCAGTGCTGCCTCTTTTTAAAGATCCCGAATAATTGGAAAAATTATCGCGAAAATGTACAGACACAAGCCCTGTCAGCCGTGCAGTGCATTGTGTGCGTGACTCTTCTTCCTCCCTCATGATAGTGGGACTTTGGAAGCATTGCTAGTACATACTGCCACCCAGTGGACTTCATTAAATCGAGTCCACTTGATCACTGTTAACCTAAAATAATGAATTGGCTGTAAACGATTGATGGTTTCCACTAACAGCATTTACGCGTATTACGCCTGCAAAGCCTCAACTACTTAGATTCAAAATAGACTTTCCTTAATTATACATCTGTGGAAATATATAATGCATCATAAAGCTTGCAAAACATTCTGGTTTACATTTAAAAACATACCCAAACTGCTTCGTTTCTTTTATTTACAGTCATCAATAACACAAGTGAGAATTACATTCAATGTTCACACAGCATGGATGGATAAAATACCCACTCCAGAACTGAGATTAGACATATTATACATTATCTCCATCATGGCTGTGTAGTAACTTCTTAATGTGGTCCATCATGAGCCACTCTCGGGAGTCCTCTGTGACAGTAGAGAGTGCAGAAGAATGCCCGTTGCTACAGACACATTCAGAGACTCTACACCAGGCACCAGCTGCCTGAGAGGTGGGATGGTAAGGAAAGTCTGACAATGAGAGAACAGTTTTTGTGACACGCCCTCCCCCTCTCCCCCCATTAACAACAACGTAGGCTTGGTCAAGTGGAAATCAGAGCAGCGAGTAACAGCTGAACTGTCCTCCCTCTGAGCTCCCACAGTGCCAACCACATGCCAACCCTGTGACACTTTCAACTTCAGCATTTCTTCTAGGCTTTCATAGCCATAAACGTCCATGGCCTCCATGGCACCTGAACTAGCCTTGCTCACTACTGGTGTCAGTGGGCAGCTATTGGTGAGACTGGTGGCCACTCTGTCCACACCAAGGAAATAGGCTGAACGCAGAATTGCTCCAAGGTTCATGGGATCTTGAATTTCATCCAGCACAAGCCAAAGGGGTGTCTTACCCCTTCCCTTGACAGATGTGCAGGCGGTCTCCTCGGTAAGATAACTCAGTGGACTGGCCTCAAGACATACTCCTTGATGAACACGGCCAGTAGAAATTCGGTCCAGATGTTTCTTGGTTACTCGTTTGATCTGCACTCCCCGCTTATGTGCCTCCTCACAAACCTTTATGACAGAGGTCCTGGAAGAAATCTCGCCATCTTTAACTAAAAGTTTGAAAGCCTTTCTTCTTCCAATGGTAATTGCCAAGAGACATGGAGAAATGCCAAAAACAACCTCGTAGTTTCTGTCGTCCTTGGCTTTCCTCAATACATCCCCACGCACAGGTTTTTCCGTATCGGCAGTGAAGTCTTCAAAACTTAACTTATGAAGTTCTTCTGCTCTGCGATCTTCTTGTGGTCTTTGCTGTATTGGGATACTTTTCTTTAGAGCCTTATTTTGGCCACGGTGCTGATATTTACCTTCAGACCACCTTTGGCCCTGCAGCCCGTTGGATACAGTCGTCTTGCTCCCAGAATCCTGACGTTTGTTCCCAGGGCGCACGGCGCTGTCCTTAGACCACTGAGGATCCCTGGTTCCGTGATGAAGGGCAACCCGGGGGCCAGTGACCTGCCTTCCCCAGGTCGACCTCAGCATGCTGCTGCACTGACACAGCAGTCTCTGTTGACACGCAGTAGTCCACGAGCCCATGGTTATAATGACATGGAACTAACTGGTTTCACTGAATGCCGCTATTTTAGAGGAACCAACGCGGGCAACTCTGTCCACTCTCGGTAAGCAGGGCAAATAACTTTCCAACTCAGTAACGTCACCTTTGTCCATTAAGCACGCCGACAAACGTGTTTTTCCACCAGCATGCCGTCTACCCACTCCTTCATGACAACCCGTCTATAAATAATGACATGCGCACAAAGCAGCCATTGACATGACGTCACATCCGGGGTGTGACGCCACCTCAATGCGGAAGTGTACCATTAAAAAATACACCTCAAAAACAAAGCGGATTGAAGTCAACCATTACACAACCAAATAACTTAGTTTTTAGTTCCTCGGTTCGTCGGTCATCGAGTAAGACCACACCTGCGTCAAGGTAAGACCAACACGGTCCAAGTCAGACCAAAGACTGGCGCTCCTGAGGCTAGCTAGCTGTAGCTTTAGAGTGGAGAGGAAAACAAACTGGGGAACTGATCATAACACTGGAGTTAAACTTAAACTAGATCATGTTGAACTTGATTGTAAAAGAGTATGGACTAGTGTCAATAGTTCTCCATATAAGTCGTCTTACTGTAAATCAACTTGAATAAAGGCTAAGATTGATCTTTGATCAAGTCATCCCAGTCAGTGTAGACATGAGATCTTCTGGTAACCTTTAGGACGTGATGGTGTCTTCGGTTCCTGTGGAAAGATGATTCACGCTTTTATCTTCGTTTCTCTTCTTGTCACGTGACCTCTAATATTTCGACTACTTCCTCAACACTCTCCTTGTTTTGATTTTTCAAAGATGGAATTTTTCTTCGGGAAAAAAAAGACTCCAGAGGAGATGCTCAGACAAAACCAGAGAGCACTGAACAGAGCCATGAGAGATCTGGACAAAGAACGTCTAAAGCTGGAGCAACAGGAGAAGAAAATCATTGCTGACATTAAGAAAATGGCCAAACAGGGACAAATGGTAGCGTAGTCGTTATGAACCCAGTTCAAACAGAGTATAATGAGAAGAACAATGAGAATGTGTCACAATTCAAGTGAGTGAGTTTTGTCATATATTTGTTATTGCAGGATGCTGTCAAAATTATGGCGAAGGACTTGGTTCGCACACGGCGCTACGTCAAGAAGTTCATAATGATGAAAGCCAACATCCAGGCTGTCAGCCTCAAGATCCAAACACTGAAGTCTAACAACAGCATGGCACAGGCGATGAAGGGGGTCACAAAAGCCATGGCCACCATGAACCGACAGGTCCGTTGTCGAACACGCATACGCATTAGCTTGGGTCCTGGGACAGAGCGGTTAAGAGAGATAAACGTTTAGATTGGATCAGGCATGAGGTTATCACAAACACTCGTGTTGGTGGTATTTGTTCATATTTGAATTGTGTTTCCGCAGCTTAAGTTGCCTCAAATCCAGAAGATAATGATGGAATTTGAGAAACAGAGTGAGATCATGGACATGAAAGAGGAAATGATGAATGATGCCATAGACGACGCCATGGGCGACGAGGATGACGAAGAAGAGAGGTGAGCGAGAGATGCTTTGTTCACCCCCTACAGTGTCACGTGCCACGTGGTCCAAACATAAAAAATTCACAAATCGGCAACGGTGTTCTATTCCATGTACAGCGACGCCATCGTGTCCCAAGTATTGGACGAGCTGGGTCTCAATCTGTCAGACGAACTCTCAAGTAAGAAAGCGTCAAGTGTGCTCATGACTCATGGCTTAGCATACAATGCGCCATAATGACGTCTTACACACTCGGGTGTTGTGCATTCACTTGCTTCGAGTCGCTAACGTGGTGAACGCCACCTCCCATCGTTTTCTCAGGTCTGCCGTCGACCGGCGGCAGCCTCTCGGTGGCCGGAGGGAAGAAGGTGGAGCCCCAGGCCGCCATGATGGACGCCGACGCGGACCTGGAGGAGAGGCTGAACAACCTGCGGAAGGATTAACGAGGCCGGACCCCCCGCAAACCACCTGCACTTTGGCTCCGGGTTTTTAATAACGGATATGATTATACTCAAATGTACCCTTTTCAGTTTTCTTTTGAAGGCTTAGGGCAACACAACAAATGCTACTGTTTAGTAAATGGTCTTTGTATAAAAAAAAAAGAAAAACAGGTGTATGGCTTTTTGTGGAGGCAGATTTACATGGTGTAGGTGCATATCTTGCTTCCTCACAATGGTTGAGCAGAGGTGTGATATGACCTCGTCTCCTGTGAAATATTCCCGAAAGGACAAATATTGTGCGCGTGTGTGTGAATACTAGCTTCCATTTGCATGACTTATTTTGAATATGACACTAATTAAAACCCCCAAAGTTGAAAGTAGGTAATGCTGTATCAGTTACCATTTGAGACGTCTCCAATACTGCACAGTTTGTACCTCAGGCTAGTTTCCACGAATCATTGATCAGAATATGTAGAGGTGTCCCGGCGGTTTATCTCCTTTTTTTTTTAAACTTTTTTTTCAAAGCGTTTTCTGCTGATTATTCATCATAGCAGCACAGACTCTGACCAGGACGGAGAAAGGGGAGGATGGGACAGCAGATGTTTAGCGAATGGATATTTAATCAGCCTTGGGCTTTTCTTAACAAACGGCTAATCAAATGACATTTTACAAAAATATATAATTGATAAGCATTGAGTGGATTTGGCCCTCACCGCAGGGTGCCTGGTACATATTACCATTTAAAGCGTATTAGTTCTGTTCAGTAACCGATGAGTGGTCATGTTTATATTTTTTAAAAATTGTGGGTTTCTTCTTTATTCAATAAACATTTCCTTTTCCAGGTTTGGTTTTCTGTTAACGGTTTCTGACTTTCTGTGAACACTAACAGTAGCTACATGTAAGCAGAGCCAAGTCTGTCAAAACAATTCAAAATTAATAATCTACATCTGGGGGGATTTTTTGACAAATATATTTTCTGTCCATATACAATCCAGTTATAGTTGAAGGTTCTTGGAAAGTGAAATAGTTTATCGACATTACATTGGTTTTATTCCAAAACAATCAGAACTTTCAAAACTGAATTATTTTGCCAACATACAATCATAACAGAACAATATTTAAAGTACTCGACACTTAAACATTAAATAATAAAAAAATAACAGCCATGTTCTATGTACAATTGTTGCTGGAAGCTATGTACAGACCATTCTATTTTTCCAAAATGAGCCTAAACATGTTTGTTGGTTATGTTCAGGAGGCGAAACACCACTATTCATATTAGTTGAGCAGTAAAAAGGCAAAACAGCCAGAATTTCGTCTGGGCGATTGTACTGCAGCCTCTGTGAGTACACGTGGGGACAAAGCCAACATCTACAGCTAAAGAATGACTAACGGTTTTTCTACACTTGAATGTTGGATAATTGCATACTTCAGAGACCAATGCATACATATGTTGCATCATTACTCCACAAAAGCATTGGCTTAAACAAAATAATCAGGAACAAAACTTTAAAAGCGTCCAGAACTCATGCTTTCAAAACCTAAAAACACTTTTTTTTTTTAAATTGTATTCCAATGAACATGGAATGGAGTTTCCACTCCATTCAAAGATGTGTTATCAATCAGGAGCTGGTCAGCTCTAAAAGCAGCCCATGCAATTTTCACAGGAAACCAAGCAAATAACTAAAAACAAGAACCAGAGACCCATTTCCCACCTGTCTGGACCAGCCTTTTGTTTTCAGAAAGTTAGTGTTCCCAGCATCTCTCCATGCTTTGTTTGTTACATTGCAATGACCTGACCTCGTATTAGAATTTATTTTCTGGACATGCAAAGCGTGGACCCCCGGTGCGTCCACATTACAGTATGCGCTCGTTCACCCGTGTTTCATGTTGCACGCGTCAAGGCTAGCGTCACAACACACAGCACCGCGCGGCCAGGGTTGTCTGGTGAGGCGGAGAACAGCTGCAGTGTGTGGAACCCGAGCGAGCTCAACACCAATGTCAAACGAAACAGATCTCTGAAGGCCACCAGGATCCATGTCTGAATGCTTTAGTTTTTCACTACTTGACTAGGATATGTTTGTTTCTTTTTCTTTTTTCAAGCAATACAATTTACGCACATTCAGATCATGAAAATCAATTTAGGATGGCTCAGATTTCGCAAACTGTATTTCCAATGTCTCACGAGACATGCATATGCTTTTGTTTTTCCGTTTGTAGAAATAAAACCCAGCTGAAGGAAGCTTTAACTTTACTGGTTAACAAAGAGAAATATAATGCCACAACATCTACTTAGTCTCCTTTTCAGACGCATAAATTTGGACAGAGTTGACCAAGGTTAATAAGTGGTGCAGCCATTTCCAGATCTGTATTGCGGTCCAGCGGTTTGCTGGAGATCAGCTGGTCGGTGACGTTTAGACAAGTGAGACGCTCATTCTCAGAGCGTCGGAGGCAGACATGGAGGCGGGCCGGGGGGGGGGGGGGGCTGGGAATGGAGTAAAATTGTTGCGTTAGTCGCCATCACTGCCGACCGGTCCGGTGAGGCGTGTGTTTTTTGGGGACCTCGATGCGGCAGCGGCTTCGCTCGTCCAGCCACGGCAACTCAAAGTTCCTGCGACCACGGAGATACAAGTGGAGTCAAGCCGAGTGACAAACGGGTCTCATGAACTGCGATGCGTTTCAATGGGACGACAGCGCACAGTGGACCAGGGGACTTACTGCTGCGTGAGTTTGGGGAGCGGTCGTCCAAACGCCACCACGGGGAGGAAGGGGGTGATGACTATTGATTCAACTGGTGGGAGAGAGAGAGAGAGAGAGAGAGAGAGAACACAGAAAGAACCGGTCAAGTCCAGTGAATCACAACATAAACCAGCAGCTTCATGGATGTCCAGTGAAGAACAACGTAGCGCTTTGACATCGTTCTCCCAAGCGGACAGCACACCCAAGTCCTCCCACGTACCGTCTTCGGAGTCAGGGTAGAAGGAGGAGAGCTCCGGCTCCCCCTCTGGTTCTCGGACCTTCTTCTTGTTCATGCGCTGCTGCAAACGCTGGAACATGCGCTGCTCCCGAATCCGCTGAATATCCCATCTGCAAGGAGAGCGAGAAGGTTCAAACGCACCGTTTTTCGAGCGTGTGGACCACGTGGAACGCCACGCGGGTCCGAATGATCACAGGACCGCGAGCGCTTCACGCACCGTTTCCTCCTCTTCTCATCCAGCTCTAGCTTCAGGTGGCGCTTCAGGTACACCTGGTCATCCAGTGCCTGGAGGGAACCACATTTCATTTCATTAATGGCGGCAGACCCCTCATGTGGTGAGTTGGGGAACGTGGAGGGTAAAGGGTATTAAGCAGACACTTTTGTCCAAAGCGACTTACAATCAGTACATTTGTGGGGTTCGACATGTGGATAGTTGGAGGAGGAGGAGGGGGATCTAGGGGTTAGTGGGCGACCCGCTCTGTCCACCCGCTTTATCCACTGAGTTACCCTAACCCCAACCCTAAACCTAGCTACTGAGGCCCACCTCTGGGATGCTGTTGGGGTCGTCCAGGTCCAGGGGCTCCATGCAGTTCTCCCTCCAGGAGGGAACTAAGAAACAGACACATAATTTATATAATAATAATAATAATAATAATAATAAAGAGCGATGTTCATAGGGTGGGCCGCGTGAGACGGGTCCACTCACTAGCCACGTCTTCCTCCTTCTTGGGGGACGTCTCCCTGAGCGGGGACAGCGGCGGCTGGTGCCAGCAACACAGGTACATCTCTGTGGTGGACATGAAGGGCAGCTCCTCCATCAGCGGGCAGAACTCGGGCTCCTCTTTGCAGGGAAGCAGCGGGTCTCGCTCCTGGCCCGGCCTCACGGGACCCGCCTTCTCGGGGGTCTCCTTGCTGCGCAGCTCGCGGTGGTAGGGGGAGCCCGGCCGCAGCTCCAGCTTCTGGGGGCTGGACTTGGGGCACTTGCCCCGCTGCTTCTGGAGCTTTGGGTCACCGAAGCAGATTTTTCTGGTGGGGGACAAAAGCATGCGATTAGCGACGGCTGCCTGGGTTGTTTTACTTTAACACCACTCAGATACACACTTTGCGGTTTATCAACCCTCGACAAAAGCAGGTTTACGGTGCCCCGGCCTACGGTACCTCTTCTGGCCCTTGCCGCCCCGGCTGAAGGCGAGAGGCGTGGCCTGCTCCGAGTGCGTGCTCTCCTCCACGTCCAGGTCCCACATGTCGTCCTTGTCGGGGGTCCAGGGCTCCAGCGGCTGGAAGAGGCGCTTGTCCCGGGGGTCCTTCTTGGTGAGCTGCAGGCGGCGCTCCATGCGTTCGATGCGAGCCAGGAGCTGAACAACAGGGGAGCGCGTCACTCACAGCTGGACCACACACACACACACACACACACACACAGACGCCGTGGCGACCGGCCACAGAGGAAACACCAATCACCAATAGAGCCAATAAACAAGGTGGACGCTACATACCGTCTCCTTCTCGGCCTTCAGCTCATCGATCTCCTTGTCTTTCGACTGCAGCTGTTGCTGCTGCTGCTCAATAAGGTCCAGTTGCAGGAGGAGAATCTGCCGTAAGCAGTTGGCTTGGGAGTGAGGATTCGCCGGGGTCTTCCGAATGTTCCGCCACTTGCCCTCTGAGCTGAGCTCGATGGACGCGGTGCCCAGGACCCCGGGTCCGACCCCCTTTGCGGCTTCATCGCCGCCCGCTTCCTTGGGGTTATTGTTTATTGCCATCTGCGGGTTATCCATATTGTCAATGGGGAGAGGTTTGCCTTTCACTGGGGTTCCCTCACCCCCCATTTGTCTGACTGGGGACAGTATCCCCGCGGTTGGATTGTCCTCCTGAAGTACTTGCGCGACTAAGGCAGCGCGGGTCCCTTTGCTCGTTGTGTGGTTCTGCTCTAATCCCGTGGACCTGGAGGGGATGTCAACCCCCAGGACGTCTTGAACATGGAGCACCACGTCGCGGGTCTCTCTCTTCGGGCCGACGGGACTCGCGGCTGCGACGCCAACCTTTTTCTCAAAGTCGATCGTGTCGGCGTTCAGCTTGAATCCCGTGTTAGGATACAGCGTCGGTCTCAAAGTCATGGCGGACACAATGGCTTTTCATTCTGCATGCATTAACAGCGGCGTCCTGCGGTGACTCGTCTTCTGGCCCTGCAAGAGACGACATAAATGTGTTGAGTGGAGACCACGTCGTCTCCCCGGGCTGCAGCCTGGGGGACACCAGAACACTGGAGGACCACCAGTGTCTCTAATCCCCATCCATTTCAAACCGCTGGGCGGATTTTCAGCGTGAGGTGCGCTGCACAGAGTCACCAACACAGGCGTGCTAACGCGGTAACGGGACAGATAGGCGGGTGGCATGTATCTCATTACTTGGACCTAACAGGTTTTCCAGAGAAGCAGCCCTGAGCAGGCTCGGGAGTGGCTACGGAGAGCAGCCATCTCCTCCATTTTGCTTCTCGCCAAATGATGAAAAACAATAACAGCCAGCTAGCATGCTAACATTAGCTAACTGTCTTACGTGCAAAACGCGGCGTCGTTGCGAGACATTCAAAAGGTCGAGGTTGAAAGTCGACTTGGTAAAATAATAATGGTGAGTTGGAGACGCGTCAGGGTAACGTTGGAATTGTTAAATCATACCTGCAAGTGCCTTCTTGTTCCCTCCTCAAGACTTATTTAAAGCGCCGACTAGAGCGCATGCGTAATGTGCTGGGTGTCGTGTCAGTGGAAGGACAGCAGGGGGCGCCAGAGGAGGAGCCGGGGGGGAGGGCTGATTATCTGGGCCTGTGTCCATGCCACATAAATGCCTTGCATGCTTGGAGTGTATCCATTCATAACGGAGGTTATGAGTAGAAGTAGGTTACATTACATATTGAATAATGCTAAATGGATTATAAATGGTGCTGAATAATGTCAAATCATATGATCACATCAAGTATGGTTTATTAGACAGAAAAAAACACTGCTGTTGACGTGCACAAAAAATCTGACATGCTGTGCTTGTATGTATGGGTTATTGCTAATTAATTTTACATGCAAGAAATTGACCTCACCACTGCATGCAGTCCTAGAAGACTCTGACGGGCCACTTCGGCAGCAGGTGGCAGTGCTCGCAGAACCTATTTGCTGATGGCACCGAAGAAGAAGAAGTCTGCTTCCGGGTTCTTGGCCATCACACTATACAACACCCCGTCTGTTTTGGGGTGAGGTATATTTCTGGATTGGACTATGTCTGGTAACCGAAGGACATTGTCATCTGGTCATTTGAAGAGCTCGTGAATTTCAGGGACGTTGACAACATAACCAACCCTTCTGCTGTGACGCTCCAGTCCAAACCGCTCCAGTTCTTACTGGGACCAGAGCATCTTATTGGGACCAGTTCATCTTACTTGGACTAGAGCGTCTTACTCGGACCAAAGCATCATGCATAGAAGGGGGGTTGGAGCGGGGGCCATCGCCAAAAAGAAGCTTGCTGAGGTATATTATATTTTACATATATATTGCATTCAAGTCACTTCAATTGTGTGGTCTAATAAGTCTGAGATACTCGGCATTCTGTTTTTTTACTTGATTGTAGGCAAAGTACAAGGAAAGGGGTAATGTTCTCGCTGAAGATCAGATAGTTCAGGTAGGAACATCTGTGTGTACAGAAACAACTACATATATAAAAATTCAGACATCTCCAAAGCTATTATTAATGAAAATATTTCCTTTGGTCAGATGTCCAAACAGATAGACACCTTTAAGTCTCACCTGGAGGAGTTTGCCAGCAAACATAAACAGGAAATTCGAAAGAATTCCCAATTCAGAGTCCAATTTCAGGAAATGTGTGCCACCATTGGAGTTGATCCACTTGCCTGTAAGATCATTTCGAAGCTCATACACGTGTACTATTTCTATACATGTAATATACAAGAGGTTCTGTTCCATCAAAATGACATCTTTGTTTTTACTTTATCTTCATCCTTTCAAAGCTGGAAAGGGGTTCTGGTCAGAGATGCTGGGTGTGGGTGACTTCTATTATGAGCTGGGAGTTCAGATTATTGAAGTGTGTCTCGCTCTGAAGCACAGAAATGGAGGTAAGTGTGGCTCCGCCTTCGTTTCAGCAGAGTGAGCTAAAGGAGAACATGGGCTCATGATGTACTGTGTGACATCTTCAGGGCTCATTACACTGGTCGAACTCCACCACAGAGTGTTGAAAGGACGAGGTAAATACGCCCAGGATGTGAGCGAGTAAGTATTATTCTGTCTGTCTGCCTTCTCAATGTCTGAGCGTCCATCCCCTCCCTCCCTCATGCTTCATCAATCCCGTCTATGTGATGCGACTATTAAACCCAGTGCACATGTGGTCCCCCAGAGATGATCTGGTGCGCGCCATAAAGAAGCTGAAGGCCATGGGCAACGGTTTCGGCATGATTCCCGTGGGAGGAACGTACTTGGTGCAGTCTGTCCCTGCAGAGCTCAACATGGACCACACAGTGGTTCTGCAGCTGGCCGAGGTACGGACCCCGGGGGTTCCTGCAACGGTTCCCCAGTACCCGGCGTGCCGTCTCCCTGGGGGATTGGTACCCCCCGCGGTCTCGGTGTGGCGACCGAGAGCGTTGGAACACCGACACACAGACATGATATTCTTCTGGCTAACATTACATTCGGTGGGATGTCTTTAGCTACTGCGCTAACGGTGTCATCCTACATTCTGGCTTCGCTTGCTCCCCCCCCCCCCCCCCTGCAGAAGAAGGGCTACGTGACGGTGACGGAGATCAAGGACAGTCTGAAGTGGGAGAGGGAGCGCGCCAGCCACGTCCTGGTGAGTGAAGGGGCGGGTGTCGGGGGGGGGGGAGCTGACGTCTGAGCGCCATTTGCCGGGGTTCACTTGAGTGGTGAAGAACCTAAATGTCTCTCCGCTGGTCTGCCCGTTCCCAGGACCACCTGCTGAAGGAGGGCCTGGCGTGGCTGGACTCGCAGGCCGCCGGGGAGCCCCAGTACTGGCTGCCCGCGCTGTTCTCGGAGATCAGCTCCCGCGACGTCACGCCCGAAGAAGCCAATCAAATGACACCTTGAGGATTTATTTTTTATTTTTTATTTTATACCCTTTTATGCACACTGCAGTGTGTGTGTTGGTTAAATCAGGGAAGGCTGGCTGACGTTGAACGGACTCGGCACTCGTTGGTTGGGTACTGGGTACTTTACTTGTCGTTCAAGTGAATGCATAGATTCTTCTGGTCGGCCTACAGTCGGTGCCCTTGTTTCTCTGTCACCTGAGAAAGTCTTACTGTTCTATTAAAGAGGAATTGGGTTTGGTTAAATTGAGCGCATGGTGTTCATTCAACATTACTAAGTTGCACACTTGCTAAGGTAGCATTTCTAGTGGAGCGAATACTGTAGACCAGGGAACGTCAACTGGCGGCCCGTGGGTCACGTGCGGCCCCCAGAATATTTCTGAATTCAGGAATAGTATAGTGAAGAGGAAAAAGCATCGCTAAAATATCGCTTTCGCCCCCTAGTGGCTTGCTGCCGTACATGTAATGTGAGTCTGTTAAAGGAAAATACCACCGTTTGTCCATACTGAACTACGTTCTTCCCTGATCTTAGATCGTGACTTGTTACTTCTACTACTAAAGGTAGTGCAGGCGATGGCATGCAGGTCACGTTGGTTTTATTGACGGAAGTAACAGGGGGAGGGGGAGAGGATCTTTTAGGAGTGATGATTTTACTGCGCCGACGTTGAAGTGCTCCCAGGTGTAATTTCGCCATACATTAGTTATCCTTTTTTATCCGCTTAGAAAATTGCCACGTTTCATTTTGTGTAACCATACTTCGGTTCGTGTAACTACTCACGTAACCGTATTTAAATAGGGAAAACGTGGAAGTGCTTTGTCGCTTCTAACTTCACCCCCGTTTGGATCCTAAGGAATATACTGGGCCAAGCTACATGCTATCGAAGTAGCGCTGCGTGCCACAGCGATGGAGTGCACGCATGATAGCGAGAGAGGTATGTATCAACTCATCTAAGATCAGGGAAGAACGTAGTTCAGTATGGACAAATGGTGGCATTTTCCTTTAACACTGACAAAGGCTATATACTGTATATATATGTATATGATATTTTGTTAATTTGTTTTATTTTACGAAAGCACCTGGCCCTCACAATGTCTGCCGGGAAAAATTCTGGCCCTCAGACAAATGTAGATGATGACCCCTGCTGTAGACCCTGTTGACCTTCTATCACCTTGACTGGGAACCCACACACGTCCCGCCGCGGACCGCTTGTGAAGCCACAATACAGTTTGGTTATTAAGTGCATTATAAGTCGACCTTCTCTTCTGTAGCTTGTGTTCCCTAACGGTGAACACCCAGACACTTCGGTGAGGCAAGAAAAATAAAGCTCATATCATGGCGGGCAAGCAAGGCAGGCAGCACGCCTCTGTGCAGAGTCAGGCGCATAAGACACGTCTCGGTGAACGCGCGGCTACGAGGCTACGAGCGGCGTGGTGCCGGATCACATCTCGTGGCTGTAGACGTGGTCTTCGAACTCGGCCTGGGCCATGTCGTCGCAGATCAGGGTGCAGAAGGGGCACACCCTGTGGCACTGCTCGTGCTGGGCCAGCTCCTCTGGGGTGAGGCCGGGCAGCTGTGCCTGACAGTGGCGGCACGCCGGGCTCTGAGATGTATCACAATAAGGGCGCGGGGTTAAGAAGGCCCCAGGTGTAAACAGGGTCGGTCTCTCTCTCTCTCTCTCTCTCTCTCTCTCTCTCTCTCTCTCTCTCTCTCTCTCTCTCTCTCTCTCTCTCTCT
>JAOPUI010000061.1:9702525-9712917 GCA_027123135.1 Urophycis floridana
ACACTACAGCGAAGAAGGTGCTGGCTTATTAAATTCAGATTATATATCTTGGTTTAGGCGTGTCATTGTCTGTTTTGCTGAAGCTAAACTCGTGCGTAAAGGACATTGTGAACTTTCCTTTAGTGTCTCTGTGGATTATTTACATCGACACGACATTTCCGCTGACTGTCTTTCATTCTGCCAGTCAAAGCCATCATCATGAGAACATCTCAAACATCAAGGACGTGTTCCTCGTTTAGACTTTAGCTTTTTTGATTCCTGTGTAGGCCATTTGAAATGTGTCGGCCTACCGGTCGTCGTAACACATTTTCCTCAGAAAGCAATTCGTAAAGCATCTTATTTTTATTTTTTTAACTGTCAACTTGTCATTTTCTATGCAGTCCGACTTTACTTTGTCTTTATGGGACAAATCCACCAACCAAAGAGATACTGCATTTTTATTAATTCAATATCATGTCATGTGTTTTCACCAGGAAGGTCTGTATTTTGGTTGGTTTTTGTACATATTTTACGCCCATACATTTGCTCACAGTATATTTTGGCCTGATACCAGTAAACACTGGATTTAAATGTAAGAACGTATAGGACCTTAGTCCTACATTAATCCGTTATTTAACAGGACCAGTCAGATAATAATAATAATGATAATAATAATAACAACAGCATCAAACATCGTCGAGCCTTTATTATTGGGGTATCAGCCATAAAGATAACCCCCTTAGACCCCCGGGGGGAACACAGGGGATGCGCAGCCTCGTTCGTTTTTTTAGATCCAGGCCTTTGTTTAGTTCGGGTGATTTTCGATAAAACTCGACCCTAACTCTTCAGGACACAAACGTCATGTTTGCAATGTAGGCTAAACCAATGGGGAACGAAACTATGGTGATCGTGGGATTTAGCTGTGGTATTTATGGTTTTATTGCGTCATAAACTTCGGAAATCCCTGTCAGTGTAAATGAAACGCAATGAGTGCTTTCAAAGGACGGTTTCCTAACCAACGGATAACAAGCCTTATATTAAACGTGTTAAAATAAATATTAACTCAATTGCCATTTCCCATTTTAAATGCGTATTTAAAAAACTGTTGCTAACTGCAGACGCGTAAAACGTCAGAACGGTTTGGTGTAAAATGTCCGAGAGGCTCCACGTAAAGAGGCCTCAGTGTGACGCACCAACCATTGCCTTGGAAATGTGTTGAACATGTATACGTTTGTATTGGCAAATAGATAATTCGTTACAAATAGTAGGCCTGCTGGTCCAATTGGCCTGTTCTTGTTGTTGTTGTTGTTGTTGTGGTGGTGGTGGTGGTGGTGGTGGTGCGTGTATTCAGGCCGTGTAAATTATTCTCCACTTAATGGGACTAGGTATTTCAGTGACGGGCAACATTTAACATTAACCTCAGCAGACAGCATCATGAGCTGTGGAGCATCTTTATTATCCTGAATGTCCTGTCACTGAAATAGTCCTCCTATATTGCAGAGCTACAGTAATGCGCATTAATGCCCATCGCTTAGTTTCTAGTTTAGTTATCACATTTCCAACAAAGCCTATTTTGAGCAAAGGGTGGCCGTGGAAATAGCCTCGGCTACTTTCTATAGCTACAAAGAATTCCTGAAAGCACAAAAACGGGCGCCGTTTATGAAAATTTACAACTTTGCGATGCAACTTTACGACTTGCTGGGCTCCAGGATTGGAGGAGCCGGGTCATGTGGACACTAGAATGGGAACTTATTTCCCATGAGGTTATATTGCAGCTGCTATTTTCAACTGCTCATTCGGTTATCGGTTGTAACGTTTTCTTGGCTCTTTCTTCATCCAACACGCGTGTTTTTTTGCGTCAAATTAAGTCCGACCCGTTAGACGTTCGCATCTGGCCGCTCTGCGATGGCGCCGCGACGCAATCTCTCTCCTGGTGTGGTGCTAATGTGGCTAAATCCAGCCATGTCGGTGCAAACCGGGATCCAGAACACTCTGTCATGGAGGAATTATTCACCTGAAATGACATAGAAGGGTCCAAACAGTACGCCGTGTAGAATGTGTACCTAAAGAAGGGGACGGACGCGCAGAGAACCGAGACAGACTCCAGAGTGGTTTCGCCTCTCCAGATGATGGATTATCAACAAAGGTAAGGGCAGCGTGTTTCTGAGCCCGCTGCCAGCCATTAACACGGCATTGCGCATGACGTTAAAGCAGCCTGCTTCTGGTGTATTTAGTCAACTTGTCTTCTATCATGTGGTGAATGAAATTCGAGAACTATATGATTGTTTTCTGAGTTTCCTAAGATTTGTGCTGAAAGGCATTTGTCCGTGTGGGCGACAGCGCCACGTCCTCCGCAGGCCAAAACGAAGGCCCGTTTGTTCAAGAAAATTAAAATCACAATAATAATAACGAAAAAGTGAGTAATTGTTAGTTCTCATTGACTTAATTGAATGTTTATTGTCGGTTATAATGAACTAGGCCATACAAGGTCCGTTTAAGCTGCAAGACAAACATCAAAGCAGGAATATGTTGATTTTATATCTTGATAATATTGATTGTATTGATTTCTAACCAGATTTAACCAGATTTGTTGGAAGCATGCATGGAAATAAGCCATCGCATTGAACAAATAGGCCCTACAGCCAACCTATCGTCCATTGTCATGACGATTTTCACCGGATGTGTGTGTGTGTGTGTGTGTGTGTGTGTGTGTGTGTGTGTGTGTGTGTGTGTGTGCGCGCGCATTGGGCTTTTTTACAGCATATGTCCATATACTGTATATATATATAGTGAGAATGTGTCCACTACCTCCAGAAGGAGTGTTCTGGGCCCATTTGGTTACAGCAGTCTTGTCTGGTACTCTGGCCCGCTGAGGGGCTCTCGACGCTTCGGAATTAACGTCTCTTCTAAACACAAAAGTGTCTTCATGTCTTCATCCCATAGTTTATCGACTCTTTGCGTTTGGGCAGCGGTTAGAACCAGTGCGACAATTCTACGCAGTTTGGCCTTAGGATAAAATGTTCTTTATTACTCCCAGACGGGAAATGAGGGCTAATTGTATGCGTGTACCGGTGTGGCCTCAGCCCGATGCTGGTGAGCCTTCATGGACACAAGAAACCAAAAGAAAAACATTGAGCGACTTCAGAGTCCAGCCTGAAGAAAGGAGTCTGCTTCAGGTTAGACTGCGTAGGCCTAACGGGTAGCCTAACCCAGGGAAGCAATTAACTACATAATATATGAATTGTTATTGTCTAGGCCATTTGATATTGATAATATTATACCAATAATAGGTCATTAGACAACAGCTATGTAACGATAATATTAATATGACAATATTGTAAATAATAATAGTCATCATAATAATTATTATAATAATACGAAGAATTATTACTATTATTATTTTGATGATGATCTTATTCTAACCATGAGCCAGTGAGGAATCCTCCATCTCTGAGACTCGTCAGTCTGTCGCTTGATTTACCTTATTTACTGTTGGTCTTGTTGGTCTGGGGATGCGGTGCGCGTCCCTCGGTCAGAGGAGGTTGAATGCCTCGGTCAGAGGAGGTTGAATCCCTCGGTCAGAGTTGGTTGAATCCCGCGGTCAGAGGGCGATGGATCCCTGGTCTCCGGGTAGTCCTGTTTAAACAAACACGGGGACAGAGCAGCCTTAGCCCAATCAATACGGATGACTTTATTTGCTGGAATGATTTCCAACAAACGCGTGTGCGTGCCTGCGCGTCTGAGCACAATCACTGTTGTGAAAAGAACAACTTGCAAATCGAAACGAATTGCGATGTGCTGCATTTTGGAAATAATTAGGCTAATTGGTAATTCGTCGTCAACACCCATGAGTTCCCCTGTGTGCGTGCGCGCCAGCGGGTGTGTGTGTGTGTGTGTGTGTGTGTGTGTGTGTGTGTGTGTGTGTGTGTGTGTGTTTATCACATGTGTTAAGCGAACATGTTTGTCCGAAAGAGGGTTATAAAGCTATTATTTGATTCCAAATTAACGATTTGTTCTCAACAAGGAAACGTGTGGACGACTTAATTTATTCCCAATCTTTCATTTTGTATCAATCCCTGTGTGTGTATGGAAACACGGACAAGCACGAGCGCTTCATTTCGATTCACTGGGGACCCTAGCGCGCAACAAGAGCCCCCCATGGGGGCAATACTGCAACCATAGAAGCCAGTGATTGGCCAGACGTTGATCAGATGGTAGAGATCCCCTCTGCATTCAGTCGTCCTTCGCAACCCCCTACAGCAAAAACCAAATCTCCGATAAAGTAATGGCAAAACCACTTGGACTATAAAAGACAACCAATCATATTCCTCCGGAGTATACGCGGCTGTCCGTCCAATGAGTTCCTATTTTGTTAACTCAACTTTTCCCGTGTCTCTATCGGGAGGACAGGACTCTCTCCTGGGTCAGATACCGCTCTACTCGTCTGGATACACCGATCCTTTAAGACACTATTCCAATGCAGCCGCTTATGGATCCGCCAACATGCAGGAGAAGGTGTACCCTGCCGCGTCCTACTACCAGCAGACGAGCGCCGCGGCGGCCGCGGCCATCTACGGCCGCGCCAACGGCAGTGCGCCCTGCGACTTTAACACCGTCGGTACTTTTTACAAGGACACTGAGGGCTCGTGCGCCTTCGCCAATCGGGAGGACCAGCCGCTGTTTGTCACTCAGGACCACCACCGCAAGCCAGAGTGCCCGGAGCAGAGCGTAAACATGAGCAGCAGCCTCGACGACAAGTCGTCCCTGATCTATCCGTGGATGCAGAGGATGAACGCCTGTTCCGCCGGTAAGTTTGAAGTGCATGCGTGCAGTGTTTTTGCTGTATTTGTCTTGAGCGCAATGCTCCCCGCGTGTAGGATTACTGTGCTATGACGCTCGGCGTCCTCAGCCGTCCATTGACACCAATAGCTATGAGCAGGGCCGACTTTATTTGGCACGCAGGGTGCAACTCTACATCGATCGTAGAGTTGACATCTACGGGCTCCGTGTTGGGGGCACCGCTCTCCTTTATCACACACGAGCCTCTCGGAGCCTCAAAGGTCCCGCCTGCCTCACCAGTCCACGGCCTTCACCAGCGATGGGGACCACTGTCCTCAAATTAGGCACCGCGTTCCGTCTAAAATGTCCATGCAATTAAGTAATAGCAATAGTAGTAGCAAATGATGAATTAATAAATCAAACCAGGATAAGACAAAAAATTACATTATCAACTAACATTAACATTATCAATTCTCGATTTGAATATGAGAGACAGTAGGAGGCTACTATAATAATTATATTCAGATTCACGTCTTTATTTTGTGACGATGCCTACAGCACCTCCCTGACAACTGGTTCCCCCCCCCTCCTCTCACGCACACACAGGTACGTTCGGCAGCACCGGACGGAGAGGTCGCCAGACCTACACGCGCTACCAGACCCTGGAGCTCGAGAAGGAATTCCACTTCAACCGCTACCTGACCAGGCGGCGACGCATCGAGATCTCACACGCGCTGTGCCTCACGGAGCGTCAGATCAAGATCTGGTTCCAGAACCGCCGGATGAAGTGGAAGAAGGAGAACAAACTGCTGAACCCGACCAAGCCCAGCGAGGAAGAGGAGGAGGAGGAGAAAAACAAGACCAGCTGAGGAAGGAAGGGGACCGGCCCCGCCGTGCCCTCGCCCAGACCCCCCCGCGGCCTGCAAATGAATACTATGAATGTGAAGACGATGTATAATTTCTCTGTAGATAGGCCCCGTGTCGTGTCTAATGGCCTCTGTTTGACAGCGTGTAGAATATTAGACCATGTTTGAACATTTGCACGGTATTCACTGTATTAGATTGTCCTCCTTTGTTTGTATCTGTGCTCTTATTGTGCTTAGGAGACTATGCAAAATTGCCAAATGTAAATACATTTTCAGTGTTTAGGGTTTGAAATGTGGTGACCTCGATACTGTAGATCGTTTAAGTTTGTATACGCGTCTCTTGAAGTAGGTCTGGCCCTCGCCGTCGTGATGTTAGATGTTCCCAGGATGTTGTTCATAGCTTTGCTATCAAAACGTTTTGTACATTCAAACGTACATGCTATTTATTGATTTTCACTTGTGTTAAATGAGCATCCGGATATTGTGTGCAATATTTTGTTAGATATTTGTACATAGAAATAAAGGCTTTTGTGTTAAAAAAAAAAAAAAAGATTTGACATCTGTGTCATCATTAAGACAAGACTCTACATAACAGTGTGTCCCACGGCCACACGGACGCAGCCTATGAAACTAAAGTCTTGGATCTTGGTTATAGGAGTACGTTTAAACAAATAAACAAAACAAAGAAACAACGCAAATTGAATAGTTCTAGGCCTAGGCCTAATTATTAAGATCAAAACCATTGTCTCATTTAAACATACATAGCCTATAAAAACATAGCCCTCGATTAAACTCCAATGGTCCAATCGACACGTTCATATTTCCACGTGTTTTATTTGATAGCGTTGGATGCGTGCGCGTTGTCCCTTTGTGCGTCCACGTGCTCCGTAGGTTTAGAAATGATGAATTGCGCGAGGCCTGACGGCGTCGTTCCGGGACGCTCCCTTCGGTTTCCAGAAGATGGCGCTCTCTACCTGTGAGGCTCTCAGCGCGCAATGGGGAGGCACCATTGACTAGAGTCTAACGACCATCATTTCGTCATCATTTGTAACCATAGAGCATGAATTACCTCTTGAAGTCATCAGTGAGAATTTACGACTGGTCAACAAAGGCACGTGATTCCTGAACGCTCTCCCATATTTGGCCGCATACCTGGCAAAGTACAGTAGGGCTTCATTGCTATAATTCATGATTGCATCATAAATCGTGCAAGCACAGGATTATAGCGACAAAGATCTACAAATCGGGGCTTTAAAACCAAGCAAATGAGCTCTTACTTTGTAAACTCGTTCTCAGGGCGCTATCCAAATGGCTCCGACTATCAGTTACTAAATTATGGGACTAACGGCGCTGTGAACGGTTCGTTCAGAGACCCTGGCACCATGCACTCTGGGTCTTTCGGCTACAACTACAATGGCATGGACCTAACCGTCAATCGCACCAACACTAGCAACCACTTCGGGGCGGTGGGAGATGATAGCCGCGGTTTCGGCGGACAGGACGCACGGTACAGACAGCCAAACTGCTCCCTCTCATCTCCAGAACCTGTGCCGTGCGCGGCAGCCAACCGCGAGCCTTTGGAACTAAAAAGCCCGTCGCCTCCGTCTGACCGGAACACGACCTCGGCGGGCAACAACCTCAACAAAAGCAACACTCATTTCGCAGACATCGAGGACAGCAGCGTCACCTCGGAGACCGAGGAGGGCGCGCACCCGAGCACTGCCAGCACTGCCCCGAGAGCCCCGCCGCACCAGGAGTCCACCGCCGCCTCTTCCAATCCAGCCTCAAATGATTGTCAAACGCCACAGATATTCCCCTGGATGAGGAAGCTGCACATAAGCCACGGTACATATACTTTTACTATTGTGTTCGGAAAGGGTCACGCACTCAATTGGCTAAATGTCGTAAATCTTTCACGTGTTGTGTGGCTTAACTTTGATGTGTAGCTACGAGACCAGCAAAAAGGCAATATTCGTGATCTCAAGGCGCACTACAGGGCCGAGGTCAATCGAAATTTGAAAATATTATGGATTATAATTGCTTAGAAAAATAAGTGGAAATATGTGCAAAATGAGTTAAGGCCATTTTCCCTCTAAACCCATCGAAGTAATTGCGCTGGCTGTTCTGTTTTGGTTCGAGTGTCCGGGCCAGGCTGGGAATGAAACCCAAACGCCGTGTTGCCTTATAAGCTCATTTCAGGTCGACCTGGACTCAACCGATGTTGTAGACGAATTCTGGCTTTATTGCGTTAATAACATTGCTGTGTTGCTGAGTCTTGGTCGATGCTAATGTCTGGATTCTCTATTAAATGTAGATATGACTGGACCGGACGGGAAACGGGCCCGAACCGCGTACACCCGCTACCAGACGCTAGAGCTGGAGAAAGAATTCCACTTCAATAGGTACCTTACGAGACGGCGGAGGATAGAGATAGCTCACACACTGTGTCTCTCGGAACGACAGATCAAAATCTGGTTCCAGAACCGCAGGATGAAATGGAAGAAGGACAATAAACTGAAAAGCATGAGTCTCGTGACGGGGGGAAGCGCTTTCCACAACTGAGTTTTCCGACACCGTGGGGATGATTTTGGCGTTTAGTGGCAAAGAAGAAAAACGAAAAGGTCCATGAGTACTGTAAGCTAAGAAGAAGCGCACCTTGCAGCATGCCGTTGTAACTAAAGTATTCCGTGGTGTTGACATGCCCTTTAGTTCCTGTTGTTGTACTAGATAGTCGTCTTTATTTGAAACACTGAGAGATGTAAATATGAATGGGGGTCTTGTTGTCCATGCTCTTTGCGCTCCTGATGGTGGCCATGTCGACTGAAGCTCTGTATTGTGTAACTTCTTGAGTGGATTCAGTGTACAGTTTCAACATTTTCAAATCATATGCTGCTCTTCGTTGGATGTAAGCCTGGTGTAAAACGGGCCATTCACAGCGCTTTAGTCCAAGTTTTATTGCAATATCGATGGTTGGATCTTGTGGCCAGTCAATACCTTTCATAAATAAGCCAATGTGTAGCTGTAGGGTCATTTGTGCATCTGTTGTTTTAGAACTAATTATGAGAAATGTAAACGCTCAACCTGTCAATGTGATACATTGTATTTGTGCAAAGGATTATTCTGTGGATAGGCAGTGATGTAATTTTTTTTCGTATATTTAAGTGAACTCATAGCGCTTGAAATAAAGTTTCTCTCAAATGCTGTAAATTGTTGGAATACTCCGTTATTTAAAATCAAACGAACGACAGGAATCTTGGTCGTAATTCCGCGTCTGCTCGCAGGCCCGCATGGCGTCGTTTTTTTTCCATTGACCAACCTAAGAATTGTTAAAGGCTTCAGACATAATATTCAGCAGTCGGAACCAAGGGACAGTGTCAGGCCACTGCCAGGCCACAACAGAAGAGATAAACGAAGTGTGAGCGTCAAAGAGAATACACAAGGAAAAAAATATTTTACATTGAACTTACCTCCTCTAATTAGCGCGCAACGCGTCTTTACTGCTGAGACAACCCTGCTGATTAAATCCAACAGTTGCGTGCTTACTGGTATAGGCCTAGGCCTACAGAGAAGACATGAACTTGGTCAAAAATCCTCGTTACCAAAGATTGTAAAGGCCTATATTACTTACAGACTCGGAAAAGTCACGTGAGGTCCATAAAGTTGGTTTTATGGTTTTGGGGAGTAGACAATATAATTCACAACCTTGAATGAAAGTGACGGTTTAACTGCGTCGTTGGGACTCGCGGGGTGGACTGGAGACGCGATGTCCACCAACACCCCGATGACGAACACACAAACACACACGGCGCACTTTGACTTTACTGCGCAATATTTCCGTAGCGTAAGCTACTGTAAAAATATTTACCAAGGTCATGCTTTTATTACATGCCTGTTGGGCTGGCCTCTTTTTAAAGCTATAAATATTTTAGGATAAATAATATGGTCACTCAATTTTATTTATTGAAATATCCTACTAGACCTAGGCTTACTTTTAAATAATTCAGATTTAGTTGTTCGAATGCTGTTGTAGTTTTTATGATGATTGACACGTTGGATGTCTGTTAAACCTACGTGTCTATTTCATGTTATAATTGTTAAATAAAATGCAAAAATTAAATAAAATACCTCACAAACAAGGGGATAGCGAGGACCGTTTCAAACCCACAATCGTTTCTCAAACAGCCATCATTTGAATTTGAACGAACTTGATCGGTTCCGTTGTCATGTCTCCCGATTTGAGGAGTCAGTGAGAGGACAAAGGTGAACCCCGGGACACGTTCGGGGTGGACACAGGATTCGGTTCATTAAAACTGGGCCTAGGCCTATGGGTCATAGGTTATAATCTAACAATATGAAACAATATGAACGATACGAATCCCTACGCCGGTGGCTGCAGGCCAACGTCATTCCGTTTCTGTTGAAATAACAACAACCAAAGCACAGCCCCCGCCCCTCCATACATTTGCTGTTATTTACCAAATAGTTCCCATCTGAAAGTAAATCCAGTAGTGTGGCATGGGGTCCAAATATTTCACATGTTCATAACTATTAAGTGGCAATTTAAGCAGCGTAATGAGTATTGCATATTGATAGGGGTAATCAGTACCCGGATTTCATGAATTATTCAGAGGGTGGGATCATCGAGAGGTCAGGAGACGATAGACTACCGCTGGTGCGTCACCAAGATGGGCCTCTCTCTCTCTCTCTCTCTCTCTCTCTCTCTCTCTCTCTCTCTCTCTCTCTCGCTCTCTCTCTCTCTCTCTCTCTC
>JAOPUI010000061.1:10279035-10289929 GCA_027123135.1 Urophycis floridana
GGTGGCGGCGGTCCACTTTCCACCCACCTGGGGTCCTTCTGCAGCAGGGAGCTGATGAAGTCGCGGGCCTCGTCCGAGATGTCCTCGAAGCTCTCCTCGTCAAACTGGTAGCGGGCGGCCGTCACCAGTGCCTGGGTCTCGCCGTCGTTGTCCCCCTGGAAGGGACTCTCGCCGCTCAGCCTGCCCCGCCCGCCACGGAGACACAGCCGGCGTGAGCGGGACCGCAGGGGGAAACCCATCGACACGCACACACGCACACGCACACACACACACACACGTCTATCTATCTAACCCCTGACCCGCTGGGAGAGAGAGAGAGACAGAGAGCGAGCGATTGGCCTGGAAAAGGTGCGAGGTGAAGCAGGCGGCTGAGCGCACGTCAAAAGCAGTGGATTTTATTTGGGTTAGGCCCCCCAGGCTGAAGACGTCCTTTGCAGGCAAAACCTGTTTTTTAACTTTACGTTTACATTCAGGGCATTTAGCAGACGCCTTTATCCAAAGCGACAAATTTGTCATAAGAAGGTGAAACATTTCATTGCTGTTAATACAGTAGGAAAGTCACCAAAACACGTCTTAAGCATTTCAATTGCTAGGTCAAGCATTGCTACAACATCTCTGGCTCAGTGGCAGGTTGTTATTTCTGGGGGTTTCGGGTTGGTCACTGAACACCGCGCTACCTCAGAACGACAAGGGGGTCTCCATGGAGATGGGGGAATCAGTTAAGAACAAACAACAACACCCGTTCCGCTTTTCTGATTAATAACGCGATTAACGTTCGCATCGCTCATCATATGGGGCGATTTCAGCAAGTTCAACAAAATCTTGGAAGATGGCAAAACAAATGCATCCCAAAATGCATGTGACATCATATTGTTGTTTTGACTTTGCCGCCCATCTACTCGGCACGGAGCAGACGGAGGACGCTGCAGAGCGGGGCACTCACAGGATGAAGCAGATGACTCCTATGCTCCACATGTCCGTCTCCAGGGTCACCGGCTCATAGTTGACCACCTCGGGGGCCATGAACTCCGGGGTGCCTTGCATGACCTTCAGCTCTTTACCGGGCTCTGGTAGACGGGGACAAACAGGTTGAACAACATCACCACCACCACCATCATCATCATCAAAAATTTCCCTATGGAGATTAATAAAGTATCTGTCTATCTATCTATCATCACCATCCCCACAACCAGCATCAACACCAGGTTGTGGTAGACAGAGACAAGCAGGTTGAGGAACCTTACACCCACTACTCTAAGAAGGGAAACATCTTTATCGCTACAGACCCACCGTATGATGCGATAGTCACTATCCTCCACCCCACGCAATCCTGAGGGCAGGAGAGGTCTACTGACAAGGGTGCAAAGCACTTACTTCTCATACATGCTCTATGCCCTGGACCCTTTGCACTAGTTTGTAACCTATACATTTTACACCTAATGGTTTGTCATCAATTGTGGAACTACATACACTCCTTTCCCCCAGAGAACCTCCATAACAACCCTGATCCCTCCAAGCTCATAATTCAGCACTGTCTCTCAAGCAGTCAGTCAGTCAGTCAGTCAGTCAGCAGCCAGCCACTCAGGAGGACCCACCCAGCTTGCTGGCCAGGCCGAAGTCGATGATCTTGACCTGGATGTCGGTGGAGTCGACGCAGACGATGTTCTCGGGCTTGAGGTCCAGGTGCACAATGTTCTGCGCGTGCACGTACTGCATGCCCTGCAGGATCTGCTTCATGTAGCGCGCGCTGGTGGGCTCCGTGTGCTCGAAGCTCTCGTGCACGATGCGCTCAAACAGCTCGCCGCCCGCGATGCTACAGGGGGGAGAGAGACATGGTCGTGGTGACCTGACCCGGACCAGGACCGGGACCGGGGGGGGTCGGGCTTCACCCGGCCCTACCGGTGCTGCCGAGGTTTGAGAATCTGACCTCGGCAGCACCGAGTCAACTGAGCAGGACTACCTTTAGTGTTCGAATAAAACAATATGTCCTCTCGGGGTCAGGGATACAAAACCCACTGAGTTTGGAGGACAGTAGGAACGTCCATAAGCTTACATGGATATACAAGTTAATAAACTTATGAATGTTATATATTGAGTTTTTTTCTAAATTAAACTATAATTTCAGTTATAGTGACCAAACAGTACAGAGTACCAAGCACAAGATCAGAGAAGACACATTACGTTTACGTTTACATTTGAGGGCATTTAGCAGACGTTTTTTGTCCAAAGCTACTTACAATCAGTACATCTGTGGGGTTCGGCACTTTGACAGTTGGAGGTGGGAATCGAACAGCCAACCCTCCGGTTGGTGGACGACTGAGCTACTGCCGCCCCCCCGTGATACTTTAATTTTTTTAACATGATTGAGTTTGAACTGAAACAAGGGGTTCAGTTAACCTTGCTGGTATATGGTACCCCTTTTAAATGCTTTCAGTCATTCTGCTGCACCCAGAGACAGGTCAGATGCACGCACGCACGCACGCTCGCACGCACGCACACGCACACACACACACACACACACACACCCCCGGGCCAAGATACGTACTACTCCATCACCATGACAACCTCCGTGGTCGTGTCGTACGCGGCCAGGTACTGGACCAGCTTGGGGTGGTGCAGGTAGTTCATGATGTCCATCTCCCTCCGGGCCGCCTTCCGCTCCTTGGCTGTCACAGAGCGGTAGAACTTCCCGGCGTGGACCTCGCCGGT
This sequence comes from Urophycis floridana, assembly GCA_027123135.1. Lineage (NCBI taxonomy): Eukaryota > Metazoa > Chordata > Actinopteri > Gadiformes > Phycidae > Urophycis > Urophycis floridana. Next base: position 10,281,745 of record JAOPUI010000061.1, read on the forward strand.
CTCCTTGTGGTGTAGCAGGAACACCTGACCAAACCTCCCCCTGAGAAGCATTCAGAGAGACAGTACATAAGTGGAGGGGGCTGCCCTCAGTCCACTACTGCACTGGCCATATTCACCTGGCGGCCATCTTGGTTCCAAACGCTAGCTAGGTGGGGGAACTGAATGGAATCAAGATGGCAACCCACTTTACAGTACTGACTTATATCTCGTCTATATATGCACATATATAGAAGATATTAAACCGAGGATGAAGACACTCCGTCCATATTGAGGCTTTTTCACAATGTGTTATTAATGTCTGGATAGATACTCGATTAGATACTTGACTTGATGGATACTTGATAAATACTTGATTTGAATTAAGGTGCCTTTCTGACGTTTGTCCATGGATCTTTGTACAATGTCATGATCAAGACTCAAACAGCTCCAATACATTTTACGACAAATCCGGAACATGTAAATCCACGTACATGCCCAGCTTCTTGCCCACGTCGTAGTGGTCGCTGATTTTATGCGTGGTGTCTACGATCACCGTGACATATGTCGGCTCCTCTTCCTTTCCCCCTGAAACCACCGAAACGACAGCAAGTTAGAGAGCACACATTTCACCAGGACGACACCAAGCATCGCATAAGCAGCAGCAGCAGCGGTAGTAAACAAACCCATCGTCCCCATGGTGACCAGGTCCGACTCCTCGCTCGGTTCGCTGGCGCCCGACGAGTTGAAGGCCCTGACGCGGAAGCGGTACAGGCCCTGGGGCTCCAGCCCCGACCGCACTCGCAGGGAGGTGCTCATGCACCGGTTGGCCACCACGCTCCAGTCCCCCGCTTGGCCCGGGGCCTCCGCCTTCATCTCCACCACGTAGCCCAAAATGGCGGAGCCCCCGTCGTAGTTGGGGCCCACCCAGGACAGCACCAGGGAGCGGGCGGCCTGCTGGGACACCACGGGCGGGGAGGCTGGCGCTAGCGGAGCCTCTGTGGACGAACACGCACGGAGGTCACCTGGGAGGTCACCTGGGAGACCACGACACCGTTGGGACAGCCTCCCACGCGGTTGACCTGAACCCCATGCACCTCTGTGACTTCCCTCCTCGGTTTCACTTGGCTTCCACATCTTGTTTCAGTTGGAAAGGAGTTGAGCGCAGGTCATTTTCTGAATCTAAAAGCCACCCCCCCACTCTAACCACTGTCAGCTTAACAGCTGTCCCCCAACAACAGACATAATTATAACACACTCAAATCATTGTTCGATTCCCTCTTTAGGGCCCTAGTTGCAACAGCGACTGATGTGCAGCATAACAAAAGCATAAATAACTCACTTACGATGAGTTGTAAGAAATCATATAGCCGAACATTCACTTAATATCATTGTCTTTGGTTATATACTGTATATAGAAATCTGCAATATATGCTGTAGATAATGCAGATCGGCCATGTTTAACAAGCCCCGCCCCCTTCCCCCCCACTCACCAATGACACTGAGGTAGATGCTGTGCTGCTGGAGGCCGCGGCGGTGTCGCACTACCAGCGTATACGAGCCCGTGTGGCCCGGCGTGGTGTGGGGGATCAGCAGCGTGCTTTCTGATTGGCTGCCGCTGATGCGGGTTTGAGGTCCATTGACGACCTCCTGGAAAACAGAGAACATACAGTATACCCATGATGCGTTGCTCTACCCCCAGATCCTTCACCTTACTTTAGCAATTTTACTATGTGCTGTAGACAACTATATTATTCGCTTATCGCCTAACCGAATATGACCTAATTGCTCTGAATCTGCAGGTACATAGACAAATCTCATGGTATCTTATTTTATCGAGAGGTTTTGGCGAGAAACGGGAAAGAGGGGTGAGTAGGAGTCTGATGTAGATGATGTGCATGTACATACTGCATCTTAATCACACCTTTGCACTTGTGGTTAGAACGCCGACTTCTCTGCACTTGTACTCTGCGCAACGACAATAAAGTTGAATCTGATCTAATGACACCATTTATTCAGTTGAAAAGTCTTAGTTTAGTTAGTTTAGTCTAGTTTACAGGAGTGTCTCATCATCACTAAACATACACATGCCACGCTCAAACAAGCAAGCTCATCAGCACAAACACACAACGCATGTCCTCCGCACACAAGGGGACCTTTTCTCTGTTGTGGATCCAGCAGCAGGCCACGGGCAGGGAGCTGCTAAGGAAGGAGCAGTGGAGCCGGGCCTGAGCGCCGCGCTGCACCTCCACCTGATCCTCACAGTCCACGAACTCCACCACCACTCCTGGGGACGCACAGAACCACAGGAACATCTCCATGTGAAGGTTCACAACACTGCATGCAAAACACGACCAGAAGACACGAAACACAACCAGGGGATAGAGAACACAAACAGGAGATAGAGAACACAAACAGGAGATAGAGAACACAAACAGGAGATAGAGAACACAAACAGGAGATAGAGAACATAACCAGGGGATACGAAACACAACCAGGAGATAGAGAACACAACCAGGAGATAGAGAACACAACCAGGGGATAGAGAACACAACCAGGAGATGGAGAACACAACCAGGAGATACAAAACACAATCAGGGGATAGAGAACACAACCAGGGTATAGAGAACACAACCAGGGGATAGAGAACACAAACAGGGGATAGAGAACACAACCAGGGGATAGAGAACACAACCAGGGGATAGAGAACACAACCAGGGGATAGAGAACACAACCAGGAGATAGAGAACACAAACAGGAGATGCAGACCAAAACAGAGCAGGAGATATGAGCCGCCCTCTTAATATGTATTCTAAGAACTCTTGTTTGTAAAACAAGGGCTAAATAAAGAACTTAACAAACTGCTCACACTTGCTTTTGACCTAAAACATAAAACTTTATCAGATATTCAGAGAGTTATCCTGTTTGGCAATTTCTAAATAAAATAAGTAGTTTGGGTAATTGTCATCAATCTACCTTTCTGATCGACCATTGCCGAGGAGTCCCTTGTGGGTTTAGGGGCAGAGCTCCAAGTGTCTCTGGGCACCGCCCCCTTGGACGTTGCCATTGGTTTCGATGGTAATGTGGCACTCTGTTGTCTTTCTGTTACCATGGGGATCGGGAAGCAAATTGGAGAGAGTTACAAAACTGATTTACACAGTGCAGACATTCTCTGTTCAAGATGTTGATGCTATTTGATTAAAAACCCAAATAAAATACTTTTGGTTAGAGAAATGTAACCACACAGTATATTTGATAAATAAAATGGTGATGGTGATGGGTGTACATTACAAATATATGTTTGTTGTGTGTCTCTGTAATTATTCATCTACATTAAGGAAGGAATTTGAAACTCAAGGATTAGGGCGTTTGACTCCAGCTGAAAGGTTCTGGCTTTGTAGCCCAGTGTCCAGAGTCTACCTGGAGGCATCGCTGTGCAAGATGCCCCTAACTTCCACCTGCTCCTTAGATCAGCAGCAGGTAAAGAGAGCGAGCGTTTGAGGTTGAGATTTTGAAAATAACCCAAACAATGCCTCCATCCACTCTGCACCCCCCCTTACATCACAGACCTGTGATTGATAGGCAAGATTAATTCCCTTAAATGATTAGCCAACAGAGCCAACAGATGTCCCTGATTAGCCTGCAATGAGACGGGCGCGGCCTGTCAAAATCCTCTCCTACAGAGACAGAGGCACAGTCGACCTGAAACAGAAAGTCTCGCAGGGCATTTCCCTCACTCACACGGCCACATCAGGTCTAACGAGTCACTTTCAAAACCACAGCCGTTTTAAACGGATAAATCCTCAACTAGACTCTGGATAACAACCGACCGCGCTGCGTCCCTTCTTTCTTTCGTAGCGGGCGTTAAACCAACAACTGGTTGGCTTTCCGCATGACTTGCGGTCTGAGCGCGGAGCCGCTGATGTGGTCCGAAGACCCCGGCCCACAGCCGGTGAGCCGGGCTGTCCGCCGGTGGGGAAGAGAGCTTCACGAGGATCCCGCGTTCGCCCTTTGAAGACAGGAGCGTGATGTAGACTAATGAAGTCTTCTGAACACACCGTGTGACCACATTTTCACCCGTTAATGAGGGCCTTTCATCCCAAAGACACTTATCCTGACTACAGAGACGGGCCATTAAGGGGCAAGTAGGGGTTAGACAGTACAGAGGGCGGTCATTAAGGAGCAGGTTGGGGGTAAGAGAGTACAGAGGGCGGTCATTATGGAGCAGGTAGGGGTTGGACAGTAGAGGGCGGTCATTAAGGAGCAGGTAGGGGTTAGACAGTACAGAGGCCGGTCATTAAGGGGTAGGTAGGGCTTAGACAGCAGATAGGACAGTCATTAAGGAGCAGGTAGGGGTTAGACAGTACAGAGACAGGTCATTAAGAGGCAGGTAGGGGTTGGACAGTACAGAGGTCGGTCATTAAGAGGCAGGTAGGGGTTGGACAGTATAGAGGCCGATCATTAACGAGCAGGTAGGGGTTAGATAGTACAGAGACAGCTCATTAAGAGGCAGGTAGGGGTTGGACAGTGAATATAGAGACATCGTTAAGAAGCATGTAGAGGTGAGAGTGAATACAGAGAGAGATCATTAAGGAGCAGCGAGGGGTAGGACAGTGATTAGAGACAGGGTTAGACTCATTGTTGAAGGAGGCCTACAGATCCAGGTACTTTCAAATGGGAGACTCGCACACATGCCACTAATCCTGGATTCAGTATAATGATATAACAGACACCAAAAGAAGAACAGGCATGCTGTCATAATGGCCTAAAGCAGTAGTTGCGTGTACCATGACACAGAGTGACGACCACACATATGCGTGCGCATGTGCTTTCAATGTTTGGGGGCCAGGGGTCAATGTATGATCTCCTGTGGATGCTGGAATGTTAATTGTGCGTGTGTGCATGCATGCATGCCTGCATTTCTGTGTGTGTGTGTGTGTGTCTGTGTTTGCAAGTTTGTGTGTGTGTGTGTGTGAGTGTGTTTGCAAGTGTGTGTGTGTGCATGTGTACGTGTGTGTGCGTGTGTATGTGTATGTGTGTGTCTGTGTGTGTTTGTGTGTATGTGTGTTTGTGTGTGTGTGTCTGTCTGTGTGTGTCTGTCTGTGTGTGTCTGTGTGTGTCTGTGTGTGAGTCTGAGTGACTGAGCGTGATCGCGAGATGACAACAAGCACAACGACAGCAAAAACCTGTTGTGTGTGTGACAGTTACACTCCAAAACAATTTGTTCAGTTGGAGACTAGCCTGGGGGGGGGGGGGTGGCAGAGGAAGCACAAACAGCCCATCAGGTTCTTCCCATACGTCCACGGGGAAATCAGAGCCCATTTACATCAGGCGTCTCCAGATCAGGATTCTCCAGAACTCTCCCTGCCCTGCCTTTTGTTATGTAAAGGAATTCAAATGGGACCATTAAAATACTGCCTGCCAGGGGGGAGGTCCATTCTCGGCCTTTAATGGCAGACATTTCCTGGTGTCTGAACGAAACAACAAGATGTTGGGAGATTGCAGTTCTGGAGCTGTTGATCTCAAAATGACTGGAACCAGAACTCGGCCCTAAACATAACAAACAAACTGAACCTCAGACTCGTTGAGGGAGTGTTTGTTCCCGCGTCATGGTGGAAAAGTAGTGGCCTGGTCATCATCAGTGGGCCCAGACCGTCGGCCTCAGGTCCCTGTGCTGCTATACAGAGCAAGAGGGCACTGATCCCCATAGTGGGCCTAGCTATGGAATCAAAAGGCGATTCTTTGTTTATACCTTTGTTTTTTGTAGAATAGGATTGTGGAACTTTGATGGGGAACTTGTTACGTTTTGAGAGGTTTGGTGAGACGGGTCGTGTGTTTTTTTTTTTTTCTTAATTACACAGCGGAAAGCACTCGCCAAACAAGTTTCAACATTTTGTGGCACTACTGTGTATTCTGTGCTACAGGAGAAACATCTTTGTAACCACAGAAAGTGTGTTTGACGTGCTAGCTGTGTAGATGCAAGCCATCGGGCCGAGTACGCTTTTAAAGATGTTGTTGATATTTAGATCTGTGCCCCTGGATGTGTGTGTGTGTGTGTGTGTGTAGTTGTAGCTGTGTGGATGTGTGTGTGTGTGTGTGTGTGAGACTGCATCGGTGTGTGTGTGGGTGTGTGTGTGTGTGTGTGTGAGACTGTATCGGTGTGTGTGTGTGTGTGTGTGTGTGTATGTGAGGCTGCATCGGTGTGTGTGTGTGTGTGTGTGTGTGTGTGTGTGTACCTGTTATGGGGCATTCCACCGGTGGTCCGGGCTGAACGGCAGGGCTCTCTCTGCCGTCCCCCTCCAGGCGCGCCTCCTCCTCAAACCCCATCACCTCCTCCACCTCCTCCACGTCCTCCACCTCCTCCACGTCCTCCACGTCCTTCACGTCCTTCACGTCCTTCACCTCCTCCACCTCCTCCACCTCCTCCACCTCCTCCACCTCCTTGCGACTCGGCCTCACAGCGGGCTGGAAGTTCAGCCGGAACGTGGAGATGTAGGTCTTCTTACCCTCCTCCTTCATCTCCTCCTCGTTCGGACCCCCGTTCATCATTGTGCGGAGGGGCAACGTGGCGAGACGAACCAGGGTGTGCGTTGCCTCTCTCTGTGCCGTCTCTCTCTCTCTCTCTCTCTCTGGTCTCCGCAGGCCCCCCCACTCCCACGCACATCTGCTGTGCAGCCCAGATGACCCGCCGCTGCCCTGCGCCTCAGCTTGGTCTCTTCACCCGGAGACCCTCCTCCTCCTCCTCCTGCCCCGGGACCCGCCCACTTCACCCCGACTCTCTCTCTCCTTCCCAGAAACGGCCGACTTCATCAGAAGAGCAATTAGCCGGACCAGGCATTCCGGCAAGGCTGGCGGCTACAGCAGGAGGAAGCAGAGGACGGGGCAGGAAGGACAGGGAGTGAGATAGGGAGAGGCAAAATAGGGAGGGAGGGAGATGGAGACAAAGACAACATGTGTGAGATAAATACAAGAAACACATGCTTGAGAAAAAACAGAGTACAGAGAGAGACAGACAGACAGACAGACAGAGAGAGAGCAGGATGTATGTGGGAGAAAACTAAACATTTCACCTAACACAAACACACATCTTGCACTGAGCTCTATGTGTACACAGAGGCACTGAAAGCGAAGAGACACACAATACGGTGAACACAATCACGAAACATCAACGCATCACGAGCTTTGTACACTGCACAACACTTACCCGCTGCCCATCATTATAAAGAAACCACCAAACGCGCGCACACACACACACACACACACACACACGAGCAGCCACAGACATGTGTCACAACATGCAAGCCAGCTCCCTGCTCCCCAGCAGAGCGCGGGCCTCGCCAGATGCGGTGACATCACAGGTGGAATGAAGGAAAACAAGAAGGTCCCACTGCGGCGATTCAACATGGACTAAATCTCCATGGCGACGCACCTTTGGAAAACCTCGAATCGCCCAATGGTAGTCTAATCGTCAAAGCGAACAGGACACGTGGTGGAAGGTGGACCCGATTTCCTTGCTCGCGTGTGGTGACTTTCCTTCTTCTTAACTTCAGATGACAATGTGGGGAGGTCGGGCGACAGCCGGTGCGGTGTCAGGTATAGAGTCATACTACCTGCGGGGGACGGTAGGATTGCAGGGCGTGTCTAGTGATCAGGGTGTGTCGTGCGTCGTTGCAGCCCTGGTGTCGAGGGCCCTCTTGGTGTAGCGCTCGCTGTCTTTTTTTTGTGTGTCCACCAGGAATGGCATTCATTAAAATATCCCGGTGTTGTGTAGCTGTGACCAGATTTAGATAAAGCGTTGAACGCTTCGATGCACATGGATGTTCACAGGAGGAGTTCAATGTTTACGACGGCGCCCCCCCCCGTTTTGCACAGAGGATTATTTACAGGGTTTGTTTTAGGTAGGCTATAGCCCACATTGTTGTTGTTTTGCCCGTGTTAGGCCATTTGACGAAATTACGACGAAAACGCAAAAAAAAACAAAAAAAAAACAGCTGGAATTAGGCTGCTGTGTTTTTGCAATAACTAATCACGGCCACATGCTGGCCATTCTTTCCCATGGAGAGTTGTGTAGAAACGGGTCCCCACGGTCACGGCTTCTAAAGAAAACACACCACGTGCTCGGTATGCTCAGAGGCAGTGTGTGTGTGTGTGTGTGTGTGTGTGTGTGTGTGTGTGTGTGTGTGTGTGTGTGTGTGTGTGTGTGTGTGTG
>JAOPUI010000061.1:10585989-10596106 GCA_027123135.1 Urophycis floridana
GGGGGCCCGGCCCGGCGGGGCGGCCGGGGCGCGCGGGCCCCGCGGGCGCCGCCCGGGCGCCCGCGCGCCCCGCCCCGCGCCCCCCCCCCCCCCCCCCCCGCAAGCCACACATTTATACAATTCAGTTTAACAAGAGACTAGGAACACATCAACAGATATCATGCTATATAATAATAATAATGCAAAGCAAACGCCTTTCAAGGCACTCAAGGACAGCTTACAATACAAGTTAAAAAACAAGCAACAGTGGCCTACTCTGTCATATATATGTATAGTACATAATAGTGTGTTCCGACTTACATTTAAATCTGTATTGTTCAGTCCCATTATTATTGCTCTTCTGTCTTTTACTCCTACTTGTGAGTATCAATGAGGGAAGGGACACGTTTCATCTCTTTATCACCCTTCAATCATTCCCCTTGACCTCCCACACGGTCTTTCCTCACCCAATGTGAGGTACACCACGTATCAGCACCCTGATACATCACCCCCGTCCCAGCATGCAACGTGTTTGTGATCATCCATCAGTGTGTGGTGTGCGAGGGCGGCGGGGGGGGGGTGTCTTACGTCGCTGGCGATGCCCGTGGAGCTCTTGGCGGCCTGGAAGGGGATGTCCTGCATGGTGAGCCTGTAGCCCTGGGCCCTCAGGGTGTGCCAGGACTCCTTGTACTTGATCTGCAACGCGACACGCGTCCAGACGTCAACACGCGTTCACGCAGACGCGAGCGGACGTGAGCAGACGTCACGTTGTGACCAATAAACCTTGTGTGATCACAGAACTCAACTAAGTCAATCAGTACAACCTGTAAATCACCCGAAACACATACTTCACACCATATGTGATACGTGTTAATTACATTCTGTACTGATATTATGTATCATATATCATATTAATTTCATACTGATATTATATGTCAGATCGTTTTTTACAATTCCACTGCATTTTTGTATTTATTTTATTTTCATTCTTTTTATTTTTGGTTTTTTGTTTTATTTCTATTTTTTGTATGGTATTCATATGTACCCTGGCTGCCTATGTACGGTGACCCAATTTCCCTTCGGAGATTAATAAAGTCTCTCTATGTCTATGTCTATGTGGTATCGCAGAGTTCTATTGTAGTGTGTGTGGCGAGTGGTCTGGTGCGTACCTCGCTGAAGTTGGCGGCGTTGATCTTGGCCTGGGTGATCTCTGGCCTCTCGGCGGTGAGGGTGTAGTTGTGTCGGTTGTTCGCCCCTTGCACTTTGTACAACCGCTTCACGGAAAAACACAACGAATTTTGGGTCACTAAAAAAAACTTCCCCTTATTAGCGAAAGCAAAGCACATGATAGTTATTTTTACGTTTCTAGAACGAAATGAGTCGGCTTCAGTTTCAAACTGCCGCTATCCAACGATGACCGATGGTTTTGTATCGGAGACAACGTCTCTGGTTGGCCTACCTCTCTGGATAGCTTACCTCGTTAGCGACCTGACCACTGAGTTTGGCGTGGACGATGTCGGGAGTGTCCGCCACGGACGTGTGCTTGAACTTGTATGGCTGCTGCCGGTACTTTTTCTACATGCGGTGAAACAGGGGATGAGTTTAATCGTATGCTGACGATGTTACGGAAAGAATACGCTAATGGATCAATCGGTCCAAAAAGCTATCGATTATAATTTCACCACATTTTTGTAAAAATCCCTCAAAAATGTGATGCTAGTTGCTTAAGCCGCAGACATGCTAACATTTGATCATGTCGTGTTAGGCTCCAGCTGAAGGATGCTGGATGAACACGAAGCTGAAGGAACTTCAGTGACTTGTGTCTTACGTCGCTGATGAGATCAGAGGCCTTCTTTGAGCCTTCGATCTGCAGCGCCCCGGTGGCGATCCATGCCGCCCCCCGCAGGTAGTTGAGGTCTGCGCGGTACACTTTCTGTTGAAAACACAGGCGATCAACCCTCCGACCGCCTCACCCCTCTGTGCATCAGGCTGTATCTATATATCCATCCATATATATATCTGTCCATCGCATCCATACGTTCTATTTATTTTAGCCATATTGTCTCTGTACGTCAATGTATCTCCATCCATCATGCTCATCTATCTGTCTATCATCCATCCATGCATCCATCCATCGCTCTGCTTCTCTGTCTATCCATCCATGCATCCATCTGGTGAAATGGTCCTAAAAGTCTAAGAGTCTCTCCATTACATCACTTTGCAGGGCGTAGGCCTTCTTGGCAGCCTGCGTCTGGACGTCATCGGCCAGGGAGGTGTAGTTGTGCAGGGTGAGCCGGTAGTCCTGGTCGCTGACCAGCGACTGGGCCTTCTTGGCGTGGGCCACCTCCAGCATGTCCATGGACAGGTGGTACTGGGAGAGCCCCTTGGTGGACTTCTCCTTGTACCCGATCTGCACCCCAGCAGTGCAGGGGGGAGAAATGAACGGACAGACACTGTCATCAGCTGAGTGTCAGCCATCGCGTCAGAATGCTTTGATGTGTGAGGACTTTTAAGGTTTGAGTGCTCTTATAGTTGATAGTAGTAGTATAGTAGTAGTTCATAATAGATGTGTGCCTGCATATCGTTAGCATGGGGGTTTTAATGACATGCTTTGCAATTTTAGGAAAAAACGCCATCATGAGGGTGAAACAGAATACCATCTGGGAACCAAATCCGACTTACATCGCTCTGTAGCTTGCCGGCCTGGACGGAGTGAGAGATGTTCAGATCATCCTGTAGGCCCTTCAGACCAATCATCTTCCCCTTGGTCTTCTCAAACTCCTCCTTGTATTTTTGCTGCAGAGAGAAACCGTTTACTCTCAAGCCGTCAAGACCTAGGGTGTTCAAAAAGCATTGGGCTCGACCCCCAATGTCCGCGTCATTCCTGTACACATCCTTCCGCAGGTAGATGGCTAACCTCTACATGCTGAGCATGACTTGTTTCTGAATTCTCAGTCCATCTGGATAACAAAGCCCATACTAAATGACTAAGTAATAAATCAGTGGCAGATGGTACATAGTTGATGTAGGCAAACTCCACCATACCCAAGAAAAATGGCTACCATTTCAGAGTATCTAAGAGCTAATGGAAATGCTTCAAGTTTAATGATCACATATTTCTAAAACCAGTGGTTCGATAATGCTTGTGGTGAGTACCGATTAGGAACAAGAAATCACAAATACGCAAATGATCAGACCCCGTGTGTTAAGACCACCCGGCGAGACCATGCTCTGGTCATAACGGTGACAAACTGTGTGGGCCTACTGCACGTCAGCACCGGTGGAGACTCACATCGCTGAGGATGTCTCCGGAAGCCTTGGCGGACTGGAAGGAAATGGCGTCCAGACGCAACTTGTAGCCGCCGTCGCGCACCTTATTCCATGACTCTTTGTAACGGCTCTGCGTTTAAACACACACACACACACACACACACACACACACACAACAGGGTTTGCTTTATCACAGATGGTGAGATGGATGGAAAGATGGCCGGACAGACGGGTTCAAGGATGGAACGAAAGATGGCCGATAGACAGACAGACAGATGGATGGGTAGTAAAGGTTGAAAGATGGACAGACAGGATTTGATGGGCGGCGAGACGAACAGACAGACGGACGGGTTCGAGGTGTGAATGTTGGGTCTCACCTCGCTGATGTTTTGTGCATTGATCTTGGCCTGGATGTGTTCAGGAAGCTCTCCGCTCAGTGTGTAGTTGTGTTTCAGGCTCTCAGCTTTCTGCCGGTACAGCCTCTGTTCGGGGCCAAACACACCAACGCTTTACTACACAAAAACTGACTTCTGAAACGTGTTTCCTTACTCAAACAACACTTTACTAACAAAAATGACTACATTCTTAGGACAAACATCACTCTTCTAAACTTTTAATAGCAGGATAATATCACCACATGACTTGGCCACAAGAGGGCGTTGACGACTAGGGAGTTATTTTAAGGCTTTATGCTTTCACAGCTGTGTGTTGAAAACGAGCAACAGGAAGTGAGTTGAACTTACGTCAACAGACAGTTTGTTGCTGAGTTTGGCTTGAACCATCTCTGGTGTATCCTTCACACTGGTGTACCTCAGGGAACTCACATCCTGCCGGTACTTTTTCTGCAGAAAACATGTTAATAGTGTTGTTAACATTAATATGGATACTGTTTTGCATGTGTGGTGTTGACGGTTCTCTGTAACTGTGCTCTGTAACCTTTTTTTCTCTAACACAGTCCCTTGAATTGTACATTATTTGAAGTTGCAAAAGACTATGGCTCAATCAACCCAGTTTTGTCTTTCTCTCTAAATCAATTTTGGCTGTCGAGGAAAGGTGAGAAAATCCCTCATATGGAAAAAGAGTTACACAGTTTAATTGAACCTTTTACATAACCTGTGTTAATCACTACCAAGTACTACACTAACAGGAAAACATCTAGGAACTAATAGCTTGTCCATTTGCTAAAATTACCCTCCAGCCACTATAACCAGTCTGGTCCTGTCGGTTTCTTGTTACCGCCACTGAGACCAAGGGCTACATCGCTAACCTAGCTTCCCGCAACCAGGAACGAAACGCTAACTCTTAAAATACCGTATGACCTAAACTGTAAACCTAAATAGTCTATAGGCCAGTGGCATCTAAATAATGCTTATGGACACAGGATTTATCTGAAGGTTCTGAGCCTTAGTAGAGGATATGAGGATACCTCTCAGAACGTAACATTCTGTGTGTTTATTTCTAGCCTCCTGTGTGAGGCATGTCCATGTGTTGAGTAACCAGGTTACTCTAGTAGAGCCTGGAACTATGTGGAACTAGGTTAGCTGGGTAAGCAGGGTGAGACGTTACCTCGCTGGCCATGTCGCAGGCCTTCTTGGCCTGCTGGACGTCCAGGGAGCCGGCTGCCTCCCATCCCACTCCCTTCATCCAGTTCAGGTCCGACCGGTACCGTTTCTGCACCACGAGCACACAACAGCATTGAATACAATTGTATTGCGAAACATGGTGAAAAAAAATTACAAAATAAATGCATAGCCTAGAATTGCAAAGCGTAGCATGGAAAGCTTTGGGCTAGAATATGATTTGATGTAAATTATAATTTTAGATTAGATTTATTATTTTATTATTACAATGAATGGAAACTTTTATGTTTTATGAAACTCAAACACTGTCACTCTGTTATTTTTAAGCATTTTTAGCTTTTCAGGTAATTTCATAAATATACATTTGGGACTTTAATGATTGCTTTTGCGAAGCTCAAACTAAATCACTTACCTCACTCTGTTGATCGTAAGCCTTTTTAGCCCATGCAACATTCATGTCCGTCGGGAGAGTTGTGTATTCGTGGAGCACAGTCCTGTAGTTGGTGTCGGTTGCAAGGTCCTGGGCCTTCTTGGCATGACTGATATTCATCATGTCCAAAGAAACACTGTGGGAACCAATAATGAATAGTTACTTAATCATTAACTTTAATTAAAGAGATCAACGGGATGAAGCACAGAATGATCACAAAAAGATTTGATTCCCTTTTTTTCTTGGGAGGTTACAATTTTACTGAAAGGATTTAGGAATCTACCAGCAGGCTTCCTTGAGCAAGATGCCTAACCCTACCTGCCACTAATAAAATACTTTGGAAAAGCTTTGCTTTTTCACGCTCTTATTTTGAAAGCACCATGCAACTCACCTGTAGTTGGTCTTGGAGTCCTCAAAGTCCTTCTTGTAATGGATGTCACTCTGCAGCTTGGTGGCCTGAGCAGAGTGGGCCATCTGGGAGTCTTCTGACACCGACTTGATGCCGATCACCTTGCCCTTATTCTTCTCATACTTCTCCTTGTATTTCACCTGAACAGGAAGGACAGGAAAGGATTGCACTCATATATTCACAAGAAGGCGATGCAGCAGAACATCCTGTCGCAGGACCTGCTCAAGATCACAAGGACACTATTCAATAGGAAGTCCAGAAATGATAAAGAAAGCAGTTTTCTTTAAACCGTAACACTCGGCTATTTTTCTAAGGTAAGACTACTGTAAGAGAATTCATTCACGGTGACGTTCAATAAGGAGGGGTGGCATCTTATCACAGAGGTTGATTGCTGCTGTGTTGCCCCCCAGGGATTCTCACATCGCTGGCCAGGTCTCTCTTGGCCTTGGCGGTGAGAATGGAGAGGGCATCCAGGCGCAGTTCAAATCCCTTCTCCCTTTGCTCCTCCCAGCCGCTCCTATACACTTTCTGAACACATAGACACAGAAGGGAAGAATGGAACGTGTTGATGGGAGATCACAAACAAACCGACCAAAGGACATGGAGCTCAAACGTGGGCACAAGACACTTTCTTCAGAAATATATTCTAGTTTAGAAAATACAAAATATTGGTGAAAATTACATTAAAAAGCTACATAGATTTTTGTGAAAGCATTATTTATTTCAAAATAAGTAATGTGTTGTAAACGTACATCCACTCTGTAATGACTTGACCCTGTGTGCTCATTAGTTCACAGATCTTCCCCACATGGTTTCAAACTCATATCAATTCATTAAATGAGGAGATATGTATATTTATATTTTCGGACATTTCAACTTCAAATAAACAGACTATCTTTCTGTTTCTCTTTCAGTAAAAAATCTGTGAACTATATTGAATTCAACTTTTGAATGCAATAGGAACAATAGCGGGAGACGTTCATCACTGTGGGCTCTCTTTCTTTTTTGACAATGGAGTTGCTTTCCTGTTTCACCAGTTAAAAGGATTCATCGAGCCAGTCTTTGTGCAAAGCGAGCCAGTCGTCTCGTCTCCTTTCCAGCCGCTGCAGTCAAACAAAATTCTAAAACTTTCACAGACGCGACGAAAGCTCTTTTTGACAGGCCTTACCCCACTCAGAAGGTCGGCGTTGGCCTTGGCTTGTTTGAAGAGAGGCTCGTCCTTGGTCATGGTGTACTGGTGCATGGTCTGCTCTGTGTCTGCCTTGTACGCCAGCTACCAGACCCAGAGACAGTGAGGGTCAAGGGTGCGGTCGGGGGGGAACACAACGAGCAAACATCATTCATGTGGTGCTTAGTTGCGTGCGAAACGGCAATACGAAGAGCATATGTCGGTGGGAAAGAAACGACAGCACGAGAAGTAAGAAAAAAAGATGGATAACTAAAGTAACGGCCGACGCCAGAATCACAGATTGGTTCCAGCTGAACCGCAAAACTTTGTCTCGGCGTCTTGAGTGACCTTGTTCTCGGGGTTTCCCATCTCTGGTAAGTTTTGGATGTGCACGACAGCGGGCGAGAGAGAGAGGGAGAAGATATATACGTTTCGGTCGCTTGTTTCGGATATCGCTGTGTCAAATCATTGCGAAGAACAACTCCCCATGTCTTATCCTATGGACAACTACATTTCACCGCCACCGTTAATGACGTGACAAATGTAGTTGTCCATAGGATAAAACATGGGGAGTTCTTGTTCTTCACAATGATTTGACAGATTTGAAGCAGCAATGATCTGAAGCAGCATCTTGGTGCTCGCCTCTCGGCAGCAGGAGGAACCGGAGCAGACCGGCCGCGGCCGTCAACACCGGGCACCCCGTCCTGTCCGAGTGAAAGGGTGAAAGGTCATGCATGGCCTTACGTTGCTCTGGAGCTCCTGGCTCTTCTGCGCGTGCTTGATGGACATGTCGTCCGCAGCCTGCGTGAACCTGATGCGGTCCACCTTCTGCCTGTACTTGGTCTGTGGATGACAAGCAACGGTCATCCACAGCAACGGTCCGTTTGTTATGTGCTGCGGCGCCGCGGCAGCTCACAAACAGGTGGGGGTGGTGAACCTCGGGGGGAATCGAACCCAGAACCCTTTCGGCTGGGAGTCGAACACCCCAGCCACTGTTAACAGACAGGGGGGCGATGGACAGGCAGGCAGGCAGGCAGACAGACAGACAGACAGACAGACAGACAGACAGACAGACAGACCGAACGGTACTGACATCACTGAGCAGGTCTCCAGCCTTCTTGGCCTGGGTGATGTTCAGGCAGCCCTCCGCCTCCCAGCCCACTCCCTTCATCCAGTTCAGGTCAGAGCGGTACTGGTTCTGCAGGACACGGCGCAGGCACGTTTAGGAAGGAGTCTCATCACCGTCACTGTGGGCTCTCTCTTTCATCATCACCAGCTCATCGCAATACCAGTTGGCATGATCACAATGCTGTGTTTGTTCTCGGCCTCGCCTCTAACACACTCACCACTCGCCTACTAAATGTAAATAGCGCGGTCTCACCTCGCTCTGCAGGGCGTAGGCCTTCTTGGCCTGCTGCACCTTGATGTCGTCGGCGTTGACCGTGTAGTCGTGCAGCTTCTTGCGGTAGTCCAGGTCGCTGGCCAGCGCCTGGGCCTTCTTGGCGTGGCTCATGTTCACCATGTCGGAGGACAGGCTGAACTGGGCCTGGTTCTCCTTGGAGCCCTTCCTGTACTCGATCTGCAGAGAGGGGGGGGGGGGGGGGGGAGACGCAGAGGGTGACACGGGCGAAGGCTCATTCTGTGGCCCGCTGGTTTTGGGAAATGGTCGGATCCGCTCCCTCGCCGTTGCCTAATTGTTGTAGCGCACTTGCACTACTGTAGTGTTATTTTTCCCTTTATTTATTTGTCAAAGTGCTTTGGCAATGTAAATGTTTCTTTCCTTTCATGCCAATTCATTGGGCAGTAGGACTAATCAATGGAAGGTATTGCACTGCTCAGGTTGTGCACGCGTCCCATGACACCTGATTGTTGAACCTTTGAACTAACCCAACACAAGGGTGAACCCTGACCACGCAGAACGGCTTATTGTATTAACAGCAAAGCCCCTTTAGATAGATAGATAGAGAGAGAGAGAGAGAGAGAGAGAGAGAGAGAGAGAGACCATGATTTTTTTTCCATCAGGGTAGGCCACCCGAAGAAAACCAATCCACCAAAGTCCACTAAGAACACAGAAGTTATATCTTCAAGTTTCCATCAGGGTACAAATGACAGCACACACCAAAAACAACCCCAGAAGCAGTGAAGCCTTGCTGCTGAGCAGGCATCCTGCTCTGGGGGCGCAGGTGGATTGCCGGCTCTGGGCTTCGAACCTGCAACCTTTCCAGCTTCAGAGTCAAACTCTGCAGCTACCAGAGACCTATACCCTGTTTTCTATACTAGAAATGCATGAAAAGTGCAGTGTACAGTATAGGCTGCACACTGCATGTTACAGTGCAGTGCACTGCACTGTAACATGCAGCCTAACCCTAACCCCAGTGTGGAGTTCGCGTTTTGCTTGTTCCTTAACCCCTAACCCCCCTAACCCCACTTTGGTGACATGCTGTTTTCCCCAACGCTATGAGGTGCACGCCGTTACATACGCTGTTGTGTTGCTTATGACACAGTATTGTCACTGTAGCCGGACCCTGCAATGCAAAGGGTCACCGAAGGGTCAGAGGTGAGGTGGTGGTGGTGGTGGTACACAGGTGGACTGGGACATCGCCATGGCGATGAGAGTGTTGTATCTGCCGCGCCTCGTGCCTTCCCTTCAGACGTAGGGCTACCAAACGCTCTGTACGTTTTATTCTTCGCTGATTAGGGTCATGGAACATTGGAAGAATGTTTCAGCCAATTCTGTGCTCGCAGAGGCCTCCTCCTTCCAGTAAATAAAGGCACTCCAGCTAAACAACCAGGCCAGGCGGGCCTCTCTCGGTGAACGGCGTGCGTTCGGGCGCCTCCTCCGCAGACACGCCGTCCCCGACGTGACGTAAAGCCACGTAAAGAATGGCCTGCCTGTGGCGACCAACTCCCCCCGCGAAAACCCCCCCAGTGAAAAAATGAAAAAGTCATCATAACTCACGTCCATAAATTCTCCGCAACCTATGCGAGAGAATGAGGCCGGACCCGTGGAAACGATACATCACGAGGCATTAACCTCTCCGCAAAGGGCTTAACAAACATCGCATGTCTATACGGCAACATAATGTAATGGAACGTATCAGGCGGGTTAATGATCCGCCGTATACAGTGGGGTCAATCCTTGTCGGGCTTTACAGAAACTTGGCTGGCGTGGGACGAAGGGCTTGCTGGTTCAGGACCTCGTTCGGTGATTTAGACTCAATGCTGCGGAAGAACCCGGTGAACTCGACTGGGGGGGGGGGGGGGGGGGGGGGGGGGGGGGG
>JAOPUI010000061.1:10596206-10606468 GCA_027123135.1 Urophycis floridana
TCTTTACTGCATATCTATCCCCTGTACTGCTGGTCACTGCGAATTTCTCCTAAGGGGGATTAATAAAGAAATATCTTGTCTTATCTTATCTTATCTTATTCAAAGACAATAAACAACAGTGCTGTATTGTTGCCCAGCCCTGCCTTCTGTTACATTCATATCATGATGTGGACATTCCACACGCACCAGCATGTAAAACCCAACCCGGTACACGTCCCCCTCTGTCCCGAGGTTGTTTAAATCTGAAAGCTAGGCCAGGCATCACTTGCGATTCCTTTGCGGTTACTCCAAAAAAATTAAACATAATGGGGACTTTTACTTTGAAGGCCTGGACTTATCTGCTTCTTCGGAGCACATTTCTTATCGTGCCCTTAACGGGGCGCGGCGGCCGCGGCGGCGGGCTTACGTCGCTGGCCAGGTCTCGAGACTGCTTGGCGGCCTTGACCGTCAGCGTGTCCACGCCGATGTCGCAGGCTTTGGACTTGCTCTTCTCCCACTCCTCCTTGTACTTGATCTGGAGCGACAACAGATGGGCGATGATGGAGAAAGCAATGACCGTTAGCACCTGGTTCTTAAAGATGAGATTTGAACATGCATGAGTCACTTTATAATGGCAACTATACGAAAAGGGTCGCAATTTCACTTTAAAACTTAAACTTCCCAACCCATTGCGTGGAACACAGCCTGTGAGCTGAGTTCTGTTACTGTATATTTGGGCCGGCTGTTATATCCCCCCCCATTATGTTCCCTCTAGTCACTCTTTATTATGACTGCAACAAACATTAGTTTGTGATTTCTTATGGTCTCCACCCACTCACACCGCGGTCCTCTCACTGAGGGAGCTGGAGAAGCCTGCAGTATTACCGACCAAAGTGGTCAGCATGGAGAAGTGTGTGTGCATGCGTGTGTGTGTGCTCATGTTTGTGTGTGTGTGCTCATGCTTGTGTGTGTACTCGCGCGCGCGCTGTCTTACATCGCTACACAGCGCAGCGTTGGCCTTGGCCTTCTTGATCTCGGGCAGGTCCTGGTGAAGCGTGTACTGGTGCTTGGTCTTCTCGTAGTTGGCTTTGTAGTTCAGCTGAGGGACACACATTCAGTCCACGTTTGCACATTGTGTTCACGACACACCCGTTCAGAGTCAAGCGGCTCTGTCTCATATTAGAAAGTAGCACGGATGTTACCGTACGCAAATAGATGTACTGGTGTGTCTCCTTACAGTCCTCAGTACTGCCACGGTTATTCTGATTCACTTACGTTGCTGACCAGCTGGGCGTTTTTCTTTGCTTGGACGATCTCGGGCGTGTCGGTCACCGCGCTGTACTTCACCTGGTCAATGTGCTGCCGGTAGTTTTTCTAGAACAAAACGTGGACGAGGGGCACAGCGCGATGTTGTCACATACGTATACCGACATCTGCGCGTCGGTGAATAATCCCTTGCAATTGCCGAGGGGTTTGAAGGCAGTTTGCCCATTTAGGACGTTGAGTTTATTGTCGGGGTGGTGGGGAATAGTCAAGAGTTTCAATTAAGTGTAATTGGATTCCATTTGAAGTGGGTGTCATCGGTGGCCTGTTTCTCAGCACTATGCTACGTCGGTTGGTTGGTGACTTTTGTGTAACTAAATCTAGTAACACAGATTATAGGATATAGGATTATAGGAAGCGAAACTTCATGACACACAAACTCACTGATAAGACCCACTGTTAAACCGGTGAAACCGCCCCTTTAAGTCGGAGATAAGGCACAAATGAAAAGTCCACCATCACGACAGAAGAAGCGATGAGGGGCGTGAGCTGGGCTACATCAGGGGTGTCATGTTGCACAGTTATAACCAATTAAATGATGATCAGGCTCAAAACCGCGGAGACAAATCTATCTTGAGAGTTAAATAAATAGACCGATGGGCGTTACTGGTGTATGTGTGTGTGTGTGTGTGTGTGTACATATAAAAATAAAGACATGCATGTGTCCCGATACGGTTTATAAAAATAAATCTAGGTGCGCTCACATCCTTCAGCGGGTCCAGTTTTTTCTGGCTCTGGTACCCGGGCGTCTGGGTGGCCGGGTAGTTGTACTCGCCCTGCTCCATCTTCTCGTTCTCGTACCCCTGCTTGTAGGAGATCTGTGGGGTGCAAGGAGGCGCCGTCAGTACAGCAGAGGAGGTCATGCACATGAGTTGAACCCCCGGGGAGAATACGGTGATCCTAGTAAACGGCTGTTTGGTGTTCCTCTGAAAGTTTTCACTTCAGATGTGTTATCTTTGAAGTGAACACTTGACATCTTCTTTCTTTCCTTCTTCGAGGACAAACTTTTTTTAAAACTCAATGCGCTTTTTCGATGAAAGTTCTGTTTGTCAGGGTCAGAGAACGATGCTTAAAAAAAACATGCCCGCCTTGAATTTCTAACCAATCACATACACTGTTTGTAGAGTCGTAGTCAAGACCGCCTAAACCGAGACCAAGACACTACCAAGACCAGAGGGTATTGAGACCAAGACAAGACTAAGACCAAGGCGAGACCAAGACAAGAGTAAGACCAAGGTGAGACCGGAAAAAAAAAACAGACAAGTGTTTAAGTTACACCAATACATGAACAATGGCTCAGCCGTTAGGAAAATATACACAAGCCAAACATATTTGGCGCGTAGTGTACGAGTGCTGCGTCATATATAAGGTTTGTGATGAGCATGAACTCGCTGCTCGGTTTATGCACAAACCCCCTCGAGATCTCTATGTCCGAGACCAAGACAAGACCGAGACCGAATACAGTCGAGTCCAAGACACGACCAAGACCACGTAAAAGTGGTCTTAAGTACTACACCTCTAACCGTTTGCAGTGTGGTCATCGGCGGAGGTTACAAGACCTCGGAGAAGCAAGGTTTACCAAGGAGAAGTTCAAGTAAGCTATGCGTATATTTGTTTTTAGAAACTGCAGATGACGTCAAAGAGGAATGTCGCTTTGCGTTATTGCGGATTACATTTTACAGTCGGACACATGAGCTTTGAAATGAGTGGCAGAATGTAAACGTAGAATCTGTGGACCAAAACCGACCAACAGAACTGAAACTGAGGGTGCAACGCAAAGCCGGTGTTGCTTCCTGTTGGAAACTTGGAAACTCCCCAACAATCAAGTGCCTGGGCAAGTCTTTCAAATGTCCAAAATTAGGATCCCAACACTGGAGATTCCTCAAAGTGGGACTCGGTGCCTCTGTTGATGAATGTGATGCTTACGTTGCTGGCGAGTTTCCGGACTTTCATGGCGTGGGCGGTCTTCTTATCCACCCCAGAGTCCTCGTAGTGGCCCTTCATGCTCTGTCTGTAATTCTCCTTGTACTTATTCTGTGGCAACACAACAGGAACATTTCTCAATACAACACTTGAACCCAACGACCTGAACGGATGGAGACGAACTGAGGCAACCATCCAAGTTGACGACGAACAATCGGATGAAACAATGGGAATAACTTTTGTGCTCCGGTGTGTGTGTGTGTGTGTGTGTGTGTGTGTGAGCCTTGTGTGTGTTGAGGTCCTCACATCGCTGGTGAAATTGGCGACCTTGGCGTGGTTTTTGAACTGCGGCGTCTCGCAGAAGTTTATGCTGTGACCTTTGGAGTGCTCCAAGTCCTTCTTGTACTCCACCTTTTTAAATACATGAATGCAAAACGAACGGACACACAAACGGACAGATGCGGTTATAGTTGGTGGCCCAGCTGGGGCAGTAAAGGTTGGAAAGTGCAGAGTCCGATGGAGTATGTGCAGTGAAATCAAAACTGCACTTTGTCTCATCTCTTTGCCTCACACATACACACATCCTCACAAGCTCTAAATATAGCCTCTTGAAAGGTAATATTTAAAGGTAAATATTGTCATCGGAATACTTTCATAACTCCGAGCAGTTGAAATATTTTGCAGTACTTTGTGTCATAATTCAAAGTGAACCGACAAAACGGGTCATTTGAATTAAAAGAGGTGTACGCGGTCTCACCGATGAGGTATGACTGGAGCTATGTGTGACCACACAGGAATGGCATGTCCTCTGTGACATGCCAGGCCTGGTTGCACTGCGCCTGCTACAGTCAGTGTAGCTGTGCACCAACACACGCAAACAAACAAGCACGCGTGTGCTTGCATGCACACGCACACACAAACACACACACACACACACATCACAAATGCACATGTACGTGTACATACTCACACACACACACACACACACACACACACTCAAAGCGACATTTGGATGGGAACAATACACCTCTGGCATTTCTTCACATTCATATCCTCTATATAGCATCCAGTGGCCCCTCAAGCCCTTAATCCAGATCCCATTCTCCTGAACCCTGGGCCAGCTTTACCTCGCTGACCAGCTTGTTGATCTTGCGGGCATTCTTCAGCGCCAGGTTGTCCTCTGAAGTCAGGCTGTGGAAGTGTGAGGTGCCCTTCATCTTCTCCAGGTCTTTCCTGTACTTCAGCTGCAGGTGGAGCAGAATGGAGCAGACAGATGGGGATGAGATGATCCACAGGGTTCAAGAAGGTCAGGAAGTGTTTAGAATATGTTCTCACAGAATGTGTCATGTAGGCCGAGGCCATCGCCTGACCACACTGACAAAAGTGGGGGAAACTTCTGAGTTTACAAAGTAAAAGTCCTCCCCATTTATTTGATTTGACTATATTTGCTATGAAGCACAAACCCAGATTTCGTCATTTGATTTAGGTGCAGCGTTGTACAAAACATTGTCAGGACTTTTGTTTCCTCACACTTAATTATGAGGCTATACATAGTGGGACATGTTTGGCCTACTGCTTTCCGCCTGTACATAATGTGAGCCGAGGAAATACTATAGGGCCAGGGTTTGTGTGTGTGCGCAGGGTCTAATCTGGTCACAGCAGGGTTTGGCAGTGACCACATCTCATCGCCACTTGTGGGTAATGGGGAGTTATTGTGCCTACTGTTGACAAGGCAGGGGGATGTATGAATGTAACCCTGTGAAACACTTCACATTCTGTCTTGAAACCTCTCCTACAGCTAGCGCAATATACAGCTCATAATGGTATGTGTCTGTATCACAGCAGTGTGTGTTCAATAAGGTTAGCTTTACTTTAAAGAGTAATCAAACACTGAAATGAAATCATAGTGATAGCATCTGTGGTGAAAAGCTGCCATCATCATTTTTTGTTTGTTTTGATTGAGTCTCACGGTTCTCATGCATTCATTTGACTACTGGTCTACTACTAATTTCTGTGGTGCCAAATATCCCAATGGTTGTGCGTTTTTGATCAGATAATATAGGTGCTGGGTGATGTAATTTGTCCTGCTCACCCTAGTAAGTGACATCACCTATGTTTGTGATTCAGTTTGACCTCAAGTTTATTGATCAGTGATTGATTCCCATCAAAATAGGTTTGCCCATGTGAGAGATATGGTGACTATCCTCATATTCAAATGAATAATTTATACTAATTGATATCAAACTTGATATCAATTGAATAATATCCTTATCCTGCTTCCAATGGTTTCCATCATGCAGATATAAAAGTTTCCATCATGGATGCCAGTGAAAGTAAAATGGGGCTGACATTATGACATTGGACTGGGTCCTAGCTGGCGCTTGGTGGATACTCACATCACTAGCATGTGCCTGGGCCTTTTTAGCTAGCTGGTATCCTGGGGTGATCATGGCGGGGAAACTTCCTTTCCCTCTCTGCTGCTCGTAATGCTCTGTGTAGGCAATCTGTAAACAGGGTTTGGTTCATCAACTTCAAATAAGAGTACAGCGTAGCCTTTGGCTACAGCGACAACACGACAAGTGGTTTGTTCTGGTACCATGATGGACTGTTTGTCAGCCCTCACCTGGCTGAAGTTCCCAGCGTTCTCCTTGGCGTGGATGGCCTCCGAGGCCCCGGCCTCAGCGCTCGCCGTGCCCTTGATCTCCTGGTCGTACAGCTGGCGGTACTTCACCTGGAGGACACACCGGCCACATCACTACTGGTGTGTGTGTGTGTGTGTGTGTGTGTGTGTGTGCATGTGTGTTTTGAGTGTCCCACTCACGCCGCTGGCCATCTCGGTGGCCTTCTTGGACACCATGTACCCCGGGGTGAGATGAGCCGGGTAGCTGCCCTTCCCCTTCTGCTGGCCGTACTCCTCCGTGTAGGCATACTGACACCGGAGACACAGGTCAGTCTCCCGGTGGGGCAACCGGTCGCCCAGCATCCAGTCACGCATAGCAACCAGTCACCCATAGCAACCGGTCGCCCAGCATCCACTCACGCATAGCAACCATTCACCCATAGAGACCGGTCGCCCAGCATCCAGTCACACATAGCAACCAGTTGAACAGTCACCTGGCAACCGGACACACCACTGCAGACAGTCACCGATGGTAAACGGTCACCCGTAGCAACTAGTCACCCAGAGCAAATGGTCACCAAGAACAACCGGTCACTTATAGCAACCGGTCACCCTGAGCAACCAGTTCATCCATAGCAACCTGTCAGTCACTGAAAGCCAGTCAAAAAAGCTACAGGTGGTATTTGGGCGACCACTGGGAGAAGCTCACATTGCTGGTGATCTGTCCCTGAGTCTTGGCCAGCAGGACCTCCGGAGGGTCAGCAAAGGTTGTGTACTTTGACACCCTCTCCTCGTGTCCCTTTTTATACTCCAACTGCACACAGAAAGGATGAATTTATAAATACAGATGGAAAACATGATCGGCTCGCCTTTCAGGGACCCGCAGTCAGAAGAAAGGCTCAACTGATATGACATAACAGAAATTCATGAAAAATATTGTGAATGTGGACTTAAAGAGAGAGATGCTTTCAGCTGGCTGTGGTGTGCCTAGTGGGTGTAATACAATATGTTTGGGATTGCTGAATACTGAACCCATTCCAAAGGTTTGGTCCCAATAGTGGGTAGCTAAAATATAATGAAAATGTGGTTGTCCCACATTTTAGTTTTCAACATATCAAAACAACTACATATCGTTTTGATAAATCTGCGTATGGACCTTACGCAGACTCGCCCTAGTGGTTGGATTTGAATCATCAACCTCCAGGTAATGGAGGTTGATGCAAATGTGAAGACACATAGGGTATAGCTTCAACCGACTCACATTACTGGCTAGCATGTTAGCGTTCTTAGCAGCCTGGTATCCTGGTGTGATCAGGGCGGGAAAACTGCCTTTTCCTTTGGACTCGTTAAAGTCCTCCACATAGTTCGTCTGTGAAGGATACACAGAATATGGTTTATTGTTTCTTGAAAGAGGTTCAGAAGCGTTAGTGGCTATTCTCTGATTGTGAAGATAAAGCAAAATTGAAAAACGACATTTAATTTAAGAAAGAGCACAATGTGCTTTTGAACATCTTCACTTCATAGCTTTTCGTATTTTTGATTTAGCCCTTGGATGAGAGAAAATGTGCGATTTACAGATCATTTGAGCATTATTAAGGTAGGCCTATTAAAAGAATGTCTAATTCAATCAAGGTATATAGTTTTGCTGTCGATTGGGCTGATGATAGCCCAAGCATCATTAATATATACACCATCATGAAACAAGAATCATCATTAACAAAGAATATCTAATCAAATCAAGGTACAAAAAAAATATTTCTTTAAATTAAAAAAAAAGTCTAAAATCTAAACAAATGTTCATAAGTCAGAAGAGTGTGTGTGAAGATGGTGGACGGCTGGGTGTGCTTACACCACTGATGGTCTTCTGGGACATGCTGACCATGTCCTGGTTCACCACCGTGCCAGAGTACCATGTCTGCTGCTCCGTCGTGAACCCAGACTGGGAGTGGAAGGTCTGGGTTCATCACCATGACAACCCAAAAGAGCACAGGATGAATAGCCAATCGCCACTGGGATTGAATAGCTCATTGCACCGCTTTTTTAAAAATCTTTATTTAACCAGGTTACATTGACAAAGATACATACAAGTTCCGAAGAAACATTGAATAAAGTTGAGGTTACTAGTTGTAAAGGAATGAGAAAGGGTAAAACTGAAAATTTTCATTCACTCATTGTTTGACTCTTCCAAATATTTGGGAGAGACATTATTATTCATGTGATAGTATCAGTGTAAGTGCTTTGTTTAAAATAATAGTAGTAAGTTTTAAAACATCAAATCACTGGAAAAAAATAAAGAGAGAAGAAGACAGAAGGCAGTTACTGTCTCACTTGCATCACTCATTAGATATTAGATAAAGTATTAAGCACCATCCCCCCCTCAAACCACAGAAGGCTGGTCACCTGATCAACTATTCTAAAGAGTGGGATTTGGCCCAACCCCTCTTTGCTTTGATTGACAGGGCTGCATCAGTAGCTCTGCCTATAGCGAGGGGTGGCAGTGGGGGGGGGGGGGGGCTCACCTGGCTGGCCATCTGACTGGCTAGGCGAGCCTTCTCCAGCTCCAGGGACTTCATGTCATAGTGGAAGGTGGACATAAAGCGATCGCCATCCTCGCGATATTTCAGCTACGGGGCGCACACAGACCACAAGCATTAAAGCCAAGACCGGGATGTGTGTTACGGGCCGTCCAAACCCGCACGTAACACACATCCACATGTGTGCAGGGACAAGAAGAGCACACACAAACACAAAGCATGTATTTGCAGGTTTGATTGCACCACTGTTGTTGTTTGGGATGTTGTTGTACATAGCATCGTTAATCAGAGAGATAACGTTGCTTTAGCCTAGCGTGAAATATTTGCCACGGGAATAGTGTTGCTGTGGATGGGGCTGAAGATAGACCGAGCATCACGAATATTCATACCATCGTTAAACAAAGACGGGTGTATTTTACCACCAGCTGTGTCATTACAATAACAATTGACATGTTCAAGTCTCTCCCAGGGTGGATTGAGCTATCAATCAAACATCTGGACGGATACCCAGGAAAACACCTGGTGGTAAAATAGGGGCCCTTTAAACTGTGTGTGTGTGTGTGTGTGTGTGTGTGTGTGTGTGTGTGTGTGTGTGTGTGGGTGTCTCTCTCTCTCTTTGGTAATCACTTTGCGATGTCGGGAGTTAAAAATAAGTCGGGCAGACAGAACAGGACAGCCACCGTTCCCTGTAATCACGTTATGATTCTCCCGTTATCAACGTCAAACGGCATGGCCTGAGCTTGCCTAAGACCCCAGGCATAATATTAGCATGCTGGTATTAATAACGTCGCCTGAGAGATCCTGCCTGATGCAAGGAAGCCATTCTGGGGACCAACGGATGATATTCAGGAAAGATAGCTGTATGCAGAGAAATACTTCACAAGTAGAAGTACTGTTATGTGTTACTTCATTGTACTTGAGTGAACAGTAAAAGTACAAGGAGAAACAAACTACTTGAGTACAAGTAAAAAGTATGCAATGTGAATAACGCTCAAAGAGTCAGAAGTTACTTTTAGCACCCACTGACAAACTAAATCAAAAACCATTTCTGAATGTTTTAGCGTAATAGATATAAAGGTTTCTAAACTAAATCATCCTCATCAATTGCTATCACACTCTATCACACTCTATAGCCTCTACTGAATAGAAAATAAACATTTCATAGCCAATATTTGTCTTATATTCGTCTCCAGCATCACTTTTGCTACACTCAAAAATAAGACAACACAGATATGATTCATTATAGGCCATTAAACTGTGAGATCCTTCCGGTATATAGATCTTGTGATATACAGCATATTTGGTGATATATGGTAATATGTAGATATGTATGGTGATTGTGTGGTGATTGTGTGGCGATATTTAGATATGTGTGGTGATTGTTTGGTGATTGTGTGATGATATGTATGGTGATTGTGTGGTGACTGTGTGGTGATATGTGTAGTGATTGTGTGATGATATGTAGATAGACAGTATATGGTGATTGTGGAATCCAATGGCCCCACGTTTAGCCTAGCACGAAATAAATGCGCAGAAACACAACAGCAACATAGAGAACTTCTAACGCTTTGCAGCCGCCGTACATGAGCAACATGCATCAAAACTGACATAGACAGACAGACAGACAGACAACAACAGGTGCAAGGGCTGAGAATGGGACATGAGGCCGTATTTCCTGATGTTTAAATTTAGCCGCCCACAGCGTAAAGACGAGTCGGGGGGTGTTGCTGTCACAGAAACAGAAATAAACGCTGGGGCACTTTCATTCCTCGCCATGGCAGTCACCATGTCTCTCTGTCTCTCTCCCTCTGTCTCTCTCTCTGTCTGTCTCTCTCTCTCTCTCTCTCTCTCTCTCTCTCTCTCTCTCTCTCTCTCTCTCTCTC
>JAOPUI010000061.1:10668766-10681968 GCA_027123135.1 Urophycis floridana
GCCCGCGGCCGGGCGCGGGGGGGGGGGGGCGGGGGGGGCGGCGGCCCGCCCCCCCCCCCCCCCCCCCCACCCGCCCGGCGGCCGCCGGTGGGGGGCGCCGGGGGTGATGGTGGTGGTGAACATGGCTCCCACACCTCATTGGGCACAGCAGCAAACAGAATGTACCGGCGGTTGTGCCAAAGATAAGGGTAGATAATGTGTGTGGTGTGGCTGTGTCTGTGCGCTGCTTATGTGTCCTCACTGCATGTTTGGAGTGTATGTGGGTGTGTATTTGGGCTGAGTATTGGTTGTTGTGCGTGTGTTTGCGATAGTGTGTATATTTTGCGTTGGAGTTAAAGTGTACCTGCTTGGACACGTGTCAGTCAGTTGGTGTGTGTGTGTGCATGTGGTGTGTGTATGTGTCTTTGGTGTGTTTATTGTGGTGTGTAAGTCTTGTCGGGTGTATGCGGTTTGTCAGGGTCTTGGTGTGCATGTGCCACGTGCACGCTTGTGTGTGTGTGTGCACGTGGCGAGTAGACAGAAGCCAGAGCTATGACGTTTCCTCCGTGGCCCCCTTCAAAAGGGATTAAAGATAAGGGCCAGCCCTCAACAAGGTGACTTGATTACAATGGGACACTGCATGCTTCATATACTGTCGACACAACGCAGTTGTATCCACACATTGTCACATAAATATGCATTCTAGCATCTGAATATATGTGTTATCGTTTATAGCCTAAGAGAGTAATTTATGGTTTTCTCTCATTTTCATTGTTGGCCACAAATATTGTTAATGTCTTTGTGCTGCCGAACAAACAGAGACAACACTGCAGGAGGCTCAACACTACGGAGACGTGATGAACTCATTACAAAACCATGGCACAATCACTTTAAATCCAACCGCTAGAGTGTGCCTTCAGCTAACGAGTTATTATAATAACCATCGGGGGTCCTGGGTTACAAAGTGGCCCTAATGAGGGAGTCAATGTATTCTTGAAGTTTCACTTAACAGTTGAGATAAAGAGTTCCTTGGAGGGGAGGGGGGTAAAAGAAGCAGGCTGCAGTTCCCTGGTTCACTGAGTGCATGTGCTCCTGTGAACTCTGCACACATTTCGGTGATGCTTTATAGAACACACAGTGCCCTCGACTTTTTAAACGCATACCCCCCCCCCCCCCCCGCACAGTAAACAGCCAATGATGAAGAGTCACCTGACACAAACCAACCAACTGACTGAATGAACAGATGAACAAACACATTCATTAGGACTAGCCAAGTTGTGCCGATTTATTTGCTGGTATACAAGTATACGAGTTTAACTAACAAGTAACATACTTTGTATATATAAATCAAAATGTGTGTTAGTGTGTTAGAAATTAATTACAAATAGAATAATAAATGTGGAACTGATATTTATGAATGAATAGAGAGCATGATGACAAGAGAGGTAATCTAAAATATTTTGTGCGTAAAAAACAAAAGCGTGTGTGGTTGAATATCCATCCATCCATCCATCCATCCATTTTCTGTACCGCTTATCCTCTAGAGGGTCGCGGGGGGGCTGGAGCCGATCCCAGCTACAACGGGCGAGAGGCGGGGTACACCCTGGACAGGTCGCCAGCCAATCACAGGGCTCGGTTGAATATAAAACAGCACCACCCAAGCCTGACCTACCCGTGACGGAGTGTGTGTTCTCCAGGTGGTGCAGGTCGGGCAGGATGTGCATGCAGTTGATGCAGCAGTACGTGAAGAAGTCCAGGACCACCACCTTCCCAGACAGCTCCTTCTCCAAAGAAAGCGGCCCCTCTGTGTTCAACCATTCCAGGCCTGCAGAATCACACAGTAAAGGGGGGTTGGGGGGGGTTAGCGTTTCATTGACGCAATGGTACATTTTATTTACTACGATCTGTCACCAAGTGCATTTGACAAATGTACTTGTTTGTTAGCCGGTTTGGATAAAAGTGTCTTCTAAACGCCTTAAATGTAAATGTAAGGACTGTTGTCTTAAAGACAACGTAGATGGTAAATGATGTCGTGGAATATATCATGTCTTTTTCTACTCGGGACAGGCACAACCGCTGGTTGACAGTAATGTAGTCATGAAAGGTTACCGATATGAGGTGCGGTAAAAAACAACAACAACAACAACAACACAAAACGTCAGTCTTGGGTTATGCTAGTTTGAAGCCTCATCCCAGTGGAGCAATCCACACTGTTCATAAAGTTGACTAAGGAAACGAAACTTCGATCCCGAACTCAAAGCACGCATACAGGAGACACTATAATGTAAAACGTGTACAAATGTGATGTTATTTGGTTAATATGTTTCATGAAGTTTATGTCCAGAGTACACTAGACTATATGTTTTTTGTCATCCATTAACACTGTTGTGAGGAGCGAGTGGTCTTGTTGTGGTCTCTAACCTGGCTGGAAATCGGATATCTTCAAATCCCCACTTTCTTCTAGTTTATTCAAATAATCATAGACGATCTTTTCTTTCTCTGTGTGTGTTGTGGCCTCTGTCAGGGCGGTGTTCAGCTGTGTCTGGAGAGGAAACAAATCCGACAGACTGCTCTGGGACGCCATCGTCTCACTACCAGAAGTAGAAGACGGCGAGTAGAGTCATCACAGTGTTTCGATTCAGCGATTTCGCCAAAAACGAATGTATCTGATGAATCATTATGCAGGACCCAAAAAAATATATGTAGTTTATGTTTGAAACTGGATTATTTTTTTTGAATTAAATATGAATTTTTGTCTTTCATTTGCAATAAAATAATTAACAATAGTTCCAAAATGTGACGAAAGTGTTTATCTGGTTCAGTCTGGTTCAGTTTGTGTATTTCTGTTAGACAGTCGCTTTGTGGCGCAAAGTCCAGTAATGTTTGATTATGTAAGTGCTGTAAATAAAGTGCGATAAAGTACGCTAATTGGGTGGTGTTATCACCGCGGCATCAGCCTCACGGGTCGCCCACTTGCGTGAGTGAAGCGTACACTTTATGGAGCGTTTTGATCCAAAACGGAATGTTATTAAAACGACGTTGGCGTGCTATAACAAGGATTTCAGAGCCATCACAATACAGGCTTCTCTAGTCCCCAAATGTCCCAGGCAGACGACAGCGAAGATGACATTTGGGAATACAAACCACTCAGTAAGAAAAAGAAGAGTCATGAGTCGTTTCCTGCGACTGCCTCTACCAGCAACGAAAGCTTCAAGAAACACGAGTCGTCCGCCAGGCACGTGAAGTGGACTGAATCTCATGGGAGTATTAACAAAGGACGTGTTCCTGACACATCTGTACACAACCCTGGGAGTATTAACAAAGGACGTGTTCCTGACACATCTGTACACAACCCTGGGAGTATTAACAAAGGACATGTTCCTGACACATCCGTATACAACCCTGGTAGTATTGGCAAAGTACGTGTCCCTGACATATCTGTTACAAACCCTGGGAGCATTAGCAAAGGATATACTCCTGAAATGAATCCTGGACAAAGCGACCAAGAAGCTTACACAGAATCGCATGCTCTCGGCTCACAATCACCTGAGCCTACAGGTGATGGAGCTACAGAAAGTGATTTCTGTCCCATCTGCCAGATGCCGTTCTCCATCCTAGTGAGTCAGTCTCAAATGGGGCATGTGGCAGCATGCCTCGACACCACCAGGGACGATGCCCTAGG
Organism: Urophycis floridana; assembly: GCA_027123135.1. Lineage (NCBI taxonomy): Eukaryota > Metazoa > Chordata > Actinopteri > Gadiformes > Phycidae > Urophycis > Urophycis floridana. The sequence goes on from JAOPUI010000061.1 coordinate 10,672,428, forward strand.
TAAATTCACGTTGCTATCCATCTTGTTGAGTCATATTCGAAATTGATATTGTATGGTAAATATGGTATGGTATATGGTACATATAATCATATGGTAAAAAGATATAGCTGTGGAAAGTTGTGTTGTGTTCACTTGTTATTGCCTTTGACTTGTATGTTGTATGTTGCAATTAGATACTTGCTAGAAGGTAACTTATATAGATAAACGCTTCTTTAATCTTAAAATATGTCTGGCCAAATGACTTATTATGATTTGAGGGAGTCCATACATTGTGCTATACATTGGTTCAATTTTTCCACTAGAAAGAATATAGTCCCAATAACTGTCACAATAATTATTTAGCTGTCCTATATTGTAATATTACACATGTATACAATAAATATAAAACAACAACCCCAGGCAGCTTCATATATTTAACCCACTTCAAACCAATCAAACCAATAGTGCTTTTTGGATCACATTTGAAAAAACCTTTAAAAAGGACAATTAAAAAAGGGAGGAAATGATTCTCAACAATAGATCTAACTGTCCTTTGTAAACCATCTACAGAATGCCCCGACGGTCTCCAGTGTTCCTCCAACATCCTAATCCACTACGAGAGATACAACCACACATCACTGGCCCACAGTCGAGCTATCCACGACTCCGTCTTGATTTCCCTCTCTAAGTCGTGCAGGACCACCGGTGGGTTGGGGTCCCGCTCCCCATCCCTCCCGGAGAGCTCCCAGGGCAGCCCCGCCTTTTCCTCGTCTCTGCCCAATCCCCGCCTCCACCCCGCCTCGACTCCCACTCGGTTGACTTCGTCCAATCACAACGCGTCCCCGGTCGGCGGCCATCTTGCTCCGACGCCTTCCCAGACGAAGAACGGCCTCATGCTGCTTCGCTCACCCCGTCTGGAGGATTTCAAGAAGAAGAAAGGGTGGATGACCCCAACAGAGCCTAAAGCCAAGGGGGCGGGGAGAAAAACAAACCCGACGATGTCCTCAAGGCCCGGTGCCGCCGACAGGAAGCCCGGAAGCCAGGGCGCCGACCAACAGCCCGACAAACCAGAACCCCCTCCCTTCGACTACGACTCGATCTCCTTCTCCCCTCTGTCAGAGCTGCCCGCCGAACTAGAGTCGGAGGAAGAGGTGGAGGCCAGCGGGGTCAAAAAGGCCCTCTTTCCTCCGAGCGTCAGCGAGAAGAACGGCGGTGGGGAGAGTGAAGACTCCCTGGAGCTGTTCAGCGACGACGAGTTCCTCAACGACTTTGTGGGACGCCTGGAGAGCGAGCCGGTGGCCGAGCGCGCGGCAGAGCCGGCCTCCTTACCTGGCTGCAGCACACAGCTGGAGACGGTTGGCTCGTTTGGCGCACCTTGCAATCAGCCTGCGAGCGCAGCAGCTGTCGACAGCACTCCCGGCTCCACTCGCAGGGCAGCGGACACCGCTCAGTCCCCGCAAAGCATTGTTTTGGAACGTTTGCGACAAACCCTCAGTGCTCCCAACGGCTTCTCCTGCCAAAGTGTCGGCAGCAGCGACCACGACAACCACAACAGAACGCTTGGCTCTTCTCAAACAGCCAGCCCGACGTCGGCCCGAGCCATGGCACCTCGGAAGCCGGCCCTGAGCCAGTGCAAGGCGGGGCAGGGCCCCGGCCTCAAGCAGACGGACATCGGGGTGTTTTTTGGGCTCAAGCCCCTCACGGACCCGCAGGGAGAGCCTGGGAGCGCCTCGCAGAGCCTTAATGCCACGGCCGCCGCCGCTGCTTATCCTGGCGGCGGGAGCCGGCGCGGGGACACAAGGGTGAGACGGCCGCGCGGCGAGAGGGGACCCAGAAAGAGGGGTGCTCAGGCGGCGGCGGCGGCGGCGGGGACCAGCTCGACCGACGGCGGGGGTCCTAGCGCGCAGCCAGCCGGCGCCCCGGGGGAGGGGCCCAGAGGAGGGAGGAGGACGGGCAGGGCGCGGTGGAACAGGGGAGGCGCCGACAGCGACGGGACCAGGCGCTGTCCGTTCTACAAGAAGATCCCAGGTGGGGAGGGGGGGGACCGGGCCGTCCGCGTGTCTCGTCAGCTCTCGGTTTGGTGGAAAGGGGAAAGGGGAATGGCGTGCGGCGCAGGACTACTTTGTGTGTGTGTGTGTGTCACGTGTGTTGGTGAGACGTTTGTGTTGCTGGCGTGGCTTCATGAATGTTGCGTTTGCTCATCCAGGCACCGGGTTTGCGGTGGACGCCTTCAGTTACGGCGTGATCGAGGGCATCTCCTCCTACTTCCTCACCCACTTCCACTCGGACCACTACGGAGGACTGACCAGGACGTCCACCGTTCCCATCTACTGCAACAAAGTAGGTCACACCGCTGTGGGGATTAAGTTTGCTATGCGATTGCCCATTGAATGTTATGACGTACATCGGAAATGTGTCACGTGACCGTGAACATTACTGCCATGGTTAAAAATAAATAAATGAATAAATAATGAACTGAACTGACCCCACTAACAGGTTCCAATTGGCGGTGTGCAACTCCTAGACAAACAATCAAAATCCTTTCTGCACATTTATTTAGTCATCCAAAAAACTTTCAAAGTATATGCTGTGAGTTGTCTTTAACAATCAATGTAAAAGCATTGTCTGTTGTTGTTCTAAAAACAAAACAAAATCCATCTACTCAAATGGCCCCAGAAAGGAAACGCGTATAGATGCCGTTTTTTTGAGAAGTGGGGGGGGGGGAAAAAAGAAAATGGCCGAAACGTATAACCATGAATGTGAAATGCAGGCAGATTATTCTCCATTAACAAGCCTCTCCTCCACTTCCATTACTGCGGGGAAGCACGCTGCCTTTCATCAGCTAAACTAATGTGCTCGGCTCGCTGTTTCCCGCCGTGAATTCTAATTCGTCCGTTGGCTCTCTCTCTGTCTCTCTCTCTCTCTCTCTCTGTCTCGCCACTTCTCAAGTCATCGTTAGCACTCTGCTCAGAATGGCCTTTGGAAATTGAACAGATTGATAAAAAGCACCGGCTGTTATTCTCAAGTGGTGTGGATCAAGTGGAGGAGGCCTGAGCAATGCTTTTAGGAACCAATTCATGGTTCGTCTATGAAAATGCCTTACGGCGTCTTTCCACAGGAATGCACGAGGGAACGTGGTACGCCAATGGTGTCATGTCGCCCTGGTTATGTATGAAGATATATTCATAAACAACTCCAGGTTTTGTCCCCAAATCCTGCATGGGAGTGCATTTTTTTATTTGAATCCAGATGCACTACTGTTAAAGGTCCAGTGACTCAAACTTTTTCTGGCATCTTGTGGAACGCACCGGGCAGAAACCCAAGTACAACCTGAAAATAACGGCTGTCGTGTTTTCATTACAGTTAGTTTACAGTTAGTTTGAGCCCCTTTTCATCCAGATGGGGAGTGGGTCCTCTTACACGGTGGCCCCCATGTTGCACCGCCATGGTTGTACAGTAGCCCAGAAGGGACAAAGGGCTCTGGAGATGTTATCTCCATGGCTACGACCTATTTGTGATCCTTTTTTTAGTACATTGTATATATGAAATGCGGCAAACGCACACGGTGGGGTCATACTATGTACAGTATACCAAGAAACAAAATCCTCTCGGACGCTGGTATCACAATCAGCCGCTGGCCAGGAGCTCCACCTTAAGCACACAGAGAGTGGCGTTGTACTATTGAGTGTCCTAGAAACGAAACTCTCTGGGACGCGGACATCACCCGACAACACCCCCTGTTCAGACGGACAGCTCCACACATCCACACACATCGAGCCGTTATGCTAGAAGTGTCTTCAAGCTTCAGCCTGACGAGCTCTAAGTTGGCTATCTGGGTCACAGGCCAACTGTGGCCACCTGTGGCCAGCTGGGTCACAAGCTAACTGTGGCTAGCAGGGGCACACGCTAACTGTGGCTAGCAGGGGCACACGCTAACTGTGGCTAGCTGGGGCACACGCTAACTGTGGCTAGCTGGGGCACACGCTAACTGTGGCTAGCTGGGGCACGCATAGCCCAGTCGGAAGTGACTGACCTCAACAGGGATGGGAAACGTGGAGGTAATCCAACAGTCTTTCATGGAAGAAAGGGATTTATTGTTTTGTGTTTTTCAGGGCAGCTGTACAATTTGGCTCCGAAAACTCTCCCCAGTGTAACGCCCCTGGGTTATCTCTAGGCCAGGCCATACCCCGTGTATTTCATCGGGACCTTTCTTGAAATATGTTTGCTTACTCAATTACCAAACGTAATGGAAATGGATCCTACCGCGGGCTAACCGCGCCGGCACACTGTCTCTTGACCTCGCGTTTATTTTTAGCTCCTGGTTAGCGCTCTGCTTTGCCGTATCCATGGTTACCAATTGAAATAAAATTCACGGGGAAGTAACTTGTTTTGTTTCCCTTTTTTGTGGTGTGTGTGTGTGTGTGTGCGCGCGTCTGTGGACTGTTTGACTTGCTTGTGCCCCAACGTCTGCGGTCTAGCTGCAGGTAACCTGACCCCTCGCTGCTCCTTAATGACCTGTTTTCTGAATTCACTGCAAGACACTTTGGATAAAAGCGTCCGGAGAAGTGATTCAATCAAATGAATTGCTTTTTGCGAAATACATATGCACACATGTGTGTGTTCATGACATTCTAGTGACAGATTATTATTGATTGTTGGTGTCATAACTAGGCACACATGACGTTGCAACTCAAATCATGAAAGGTGTAAGCAGATACTGGACCCTGCCTTTTTTATAATGTCTGCAAATTGATCAAATTCCAGTTGAGTTGATTGACTGGCACTTCCAGGGAAAACCTCACTGCTGATACCCTGAAGAACACTTCTGACCTCCAAACCCCCCCCACCCCCGCTGTTTAGCGGTGTGCCATCAGAGAAGTGGTCACATGGTGCCTTGACCCCCATCGGTTTAAAGGGATGCGAGTGATGCTGAGCGTAACCATGACGATGACTTGCCATGTGACTTGCCAACTTCCTCTGCCGTCAGAACAGTAAACGTCGTAGCGAGGTTTTGCTAGTTCTGGCCGAGAGGGCAATGCAACCACCAATAACCATCTAACCACCAGCCAACCCCAATTTTGGAGCCTTTTGTCTTTCATTCATGAGCTTACCGGTTCACCCCGGTTGCTTGTTTACTTGCTTCTGTAACCAGTGGTACAATAACCAGTGTTACAAAAGCAAGGACTTTGCGTGTGTGTTAGCCCCTCCCTGAAGTCCCTTCAGAGTGACCGGAACCCTTTCTCCATTGTGGACGCAGATCACAGGGAACCTCGTGCGGAGCAAACTGAAGGTGGAGGAGCAGTACCTCCACATACTTCCCATGAACACCAGGGTGACGGTGGACCGCGTGGGGGTCATCCTGATGGAGGCCAATCAGTGAGTGACCTACCGGGATGTTCTCATCTGGTTCAGTGCTCATCATAGCGAGATTGTGTAAAATAATGCAGTCATAATAATGGACATATCATGGGATTGGTTTATACGGATGATTTGAAATGCATAACCTTAAGTAGAATATTTGTGATTGGATTTCTATGTGCCAGTTTCGAATTGGATTGGTATATGGCTGTGCTAGAAAACAATAAGACATGTGTTTGAGGAGTTCATGAAATGGCCGAGGGCAGGATAGTCTGGGGGCTGTGGTGTTCAAATCCCATGTTTAACTCTACTTGTATCCCTAAGCAAGATAAACTACCATTCCCTTTTGATAAGTGTCTGTTTTAATTGCCATGGTATTGATTATCAGGGTCTAAGACCCTTGGGACTACATCATTATCCCGGGGTCTTCAGCAGGGTTGGATGTTTTCCCCTGATAACTGAGTTCCCCCCCCCGTCTCCTCTGGGTGCTAGCTGTCCGGGAGCCGCCATGTTGCTCTTCTTCCTCCCGGATGGACAGATCGTCCTCCACACGGGCGACTTCCGAGCGGACCCCACGATGGAGAGCTACCCCGAGCTGCTGAGCTGTAGGGTCCAGACCCTCTATCTGGACACCACGTCAGTACCCACCTCTCTCTCTCTCTCTCTCGTTCTCATTCTCATTCTCTGTCTCCATCTTTCTCGCTCTCACGGGTTGTCAGAGTTTAAAACTGTTTTTACATTTAATTTTTTTTTGGCCTCTCAATAGTTTACAGCTGACAACATTTATAGTTTTCAGTTTATAAGTGAAGCTGCGAATGTATCTTTTATTTCACCAGAATCGTGTACATCTATATATATACTCCCATGGACGTGTACCAATCACAATATTATTCCGCGCCTAATAAAAACACCACTGGATTGATTCCTGGTGTCTGTCATCCAAAACACTGAGCCCGCGCACGGCCGGTCTGAGTTGATGAACGGGGGTGCGCACACACAGGGATTGACTGCCTGTCGCCTCGTTCCTTTTCTCCCCAGCTACTGCAGTCCTGAGTACACCTTCCCCCGTCAGCAGGAGGCCATCAGCTTTGCCGCCAACACCGCCTTTGAGCTGGTGGCCCTGCACCCCCGCACCCTGGTGGTCTGCGGCTCCTACTCAGTGGGCAAGGAGAAGGTCTTCTTAGGTAAGACCTTCCAGGGGTTTTTGCGGGGAGCCTCGTTTTTACGAGGTCACCTCGGGTAATGTTTACAGGGTCGTTCTTAAGGACTACCTTTTAAGGTTGCTAGATAACCTTTTAGAAGCGGTGTGTTTGTGTTGTTGTTTTTTTTTTTCTATTTTCTTTTTGCCCAATGCCAGACAATCTGCGTGGGTTACGGTCGTGTGGAGTTTGTCCCAAACCTGCGCGGTTAGTAATGGTGCCAGGCACTCAAATAAGCCACGATTGTAAGCTCAAATGTATGATTCAGTGTATTAGTTTCATATTGTCCCTCAGCTCTTCACCACTAATTAATGCTTGGGGTGGCACAGCTTTTATTCTACTCATGGTTTCTAGGACTTCCCACCTCTGGTTCAACTCAATTCTTTATTACAATTCAATGTTTTCTATTAATATATTTCAGACATTTATGGCAGTATTTCCTCCTTCATTCCTAAATTCATTAATTAACCCTAACCCTGATTTTCAGAATATTGAAATGAAACCCAGGGAGTTCAATTAAAAAGAAAAATTAAAAACAGGTCGTGGAACAGGTGCAACCAGTTATCACGTTGCTCGGCGTATCCATGGCGACGGCTTAGATGCGGGCCAGCCTCCTCCTCCTCCTCCGTTCGGCGACCAGCTCCATTCTTCTCCCCCTCGCATCTCATAGCGAAACTTGAGCACTGGGGGGAGGGGGGGGGGTGAATCTGGAAGGTTCTCTTTAGAGAGGAGAGAGAGAGCATGTGTTTGTCGCGATTTGTATTGAATGTTTTCCCCTTCCCACGTTACCCGAGCCCCACCGCTGGCTCTGGCTAATGGAACCCGCTCCGGGTTGGACGGAGGCAACCCCTCTGTCCTCGCACGGCGCCGGCAGGACAGCGTGTCGCCTCCCGAGTCGTCAGCGTTGTCCGCAAACGGCCGCTGCTTTCACGCGCTGCCGTTCTGTGGCGTGAGGGAGCATTTTTCGTTTTTCGTCGCGGGTTGAGGGAACAAGCCATCCCAGGCCTTGCCCAGGCTACGTCATGTGTTGACGGCCTTAAGTTGACTTTAGTCAGCATATGCAAACTTGAGGTGATATTGATGCCGTTTGGTGGTGAACGCACCTTTTTAGTTTTTTATTCCAATGTAGTTTTAGAAATTTACTTTTGAATTTTGAAGCTTTTTGTTTTTAGGTGTGTTTGATGGAAGTATTTTCTTGTATTGGTCCATAGCGCTGGCAGAGGTTCTGGGTTCCAAAGTGTGCCTTTCCAGGGACAAGTACAACACCATGTGCTGCCTGGAGTCAGAGCCAATCAGAAAGCAGCTCACCACGGACGGGAAGTCCGCCCAAGTGCACGTCTTACCCATGATGCAACTCACCGTCAAAGTACGTGCACCGTGCTCCATTATTGCTGAGGCAAACTTGTGGCGCAAAGAAATGTGTGTTGATTCTATGTCCCTGTCTAGTGCGCATACAGCAGACCCTTTAATCTTCATCTCACTTAGGAACGCTTCTGATGAATATTTTTCATTCAATGCAAAACTTTTTAAACTTGAAGTCCCTGGTCACCCAAACCCATACCTTGCTTCAATTCAGGTTTGTTTTAGTGTTGCAGGCATCCAGTATGCAAAGTCAACATAACAAATATATTTTTCTGTCAATCTGTACATGCATGCATACAGAAAAGGCATATATGCGTAACTGGGTGTAAATAGGGTGACATGTCTACAATTAAGTGACCAATGGCGCTCCTCATAAGCCTGACCAATCAGACATTAGCCTACTGGTTCTGGTCTCACACCCTTTACATCACATTTTAAATGACATGCTGGCTTATTAGACCCCTTTTCACACGGCCAGTCAATCCTGGATGAATCTGAAGAGCAATGTTGTTTTCAAACATGATATCATGGTACATAAAACAATTTTGATGAATGCCTAATGACATGACGAATATTGACTCTCAATTTATGAAGAAATACCCCTGTTTGGATTTGGCTGAGGTGGCTTTAAATCTCTTGTGGCTGGTTTGCCCCCAGCATGAAGAGGGTGTCAGTGAGTCTTCTTCCTTGATGGCCTGACATGAATTAAATAAAGAAATTGGGCCATTTCGTTTAGTTGTTAATTTACCATACTCGCGTTCTGCTGAACATCGTTAGTTGAATTCCTACATTCAGTCAAGTCAAATATATTTATGTAGTCCTTCACAGTTGGTCTCAAAGGGATTCACATGGCAAATTATACAACCCCACCCCCCCAAAAGCCCTAAATGGCAAGGAAAAACTCCCCAAACCCAGTGGGAAGATACTTTCAGAAGGAACACAAGGCATCCCTCCTTCCAGGGTTGGTTGGGAGTTGCAGGATAGACGCATATGTAATGGTAGTAAAACAAGTTTTTTTGTTTGACACAATTAATGTTTTCACATTTTTAATTATGAAATATGACAAATTATTTACCTTGTCAAAAAAAAGTATTGACAAGAAGTAATGATGATTTCACAGTCATACCTGATCTAAACATTTACAGGAATAACACAGGAATTATAAGAAAATTACTGCATAGGCATAGAACTCAAAAAAGTACAGAAATTGTTTCATAAAATTGATAAGGGCATTCTCTCTGGCTGCATCATGAAATATCTCCATATTACAGCAAAAAAAAGTATTTCGCCAAATTGCATTTTGAAGCAATGCATTGCAGGAACACCCATTCATCAGTTGCTGCCGCGATTTGTGAACCAGTTGTTTTTGAAGAACTCTGCTAATGTAGTGACACGGACTAACAGCCCCGTCGCATTCAGCCCGTGGTCCATGCATATTCAGGTGTGAAGGACGCAGCGTCAGCCAATTAGAGAAATGCTAATCGCAACGATCAATTAGCACCCTGGGTCACCTCTGTGCGGCAACATGACTGGATGCAGTGGTCTGCCTGCAGAACGCCAGATAAAGTGGCTGACGTCTTAACAATTTCTGTGATTTATTTCCATCCAGAAGGGCTGAAGGAGTGCGCGGTTGTGGGTGGGGG
>JAOPUI010000061.1:10682068-10694499 GCA_027123135.1 Urophycis floridana
TGGTGGTGGTGGAGGTGGTGGGGGCTCACATGGTGGTGGTGGAGGTGGTGGGGGCTCACATGGTGGTGGTGGTGGGGGCTCACGTGGTGGTGGTGGTGGGGGCTCACGTGGTGGTGGTGGTGGTGGGGGCTCACGTGGTGGTGGTGGTGGTGGGGGCTCACATGGTGGTGGGGGCTCACGTGGTGGTGGCGGGGCCCGCTGACTTCCGAGGAAGGGCTGTTGTTTTGATGGTGCAGTTTTGGTGTTGTGAAATGATTAGAGACGTCTCACGATGGTTCTGTCTGCAGCGGTGCAGACGTGTCGCCTTAGGGCAAAATCCCCCCTGTTTTCATTGTAAAATGGACCATTTGCGTGGATTGTGTAGATACGCAATAAGATATTTTGGTGGGGACAGACTACTTTTCTAAAAGTAGTCTTTGTGTGAATAAATCTGTGGGTAGGCATTCATCATAGTGTTCTTCTGCCTCTCTACTCGGGCAGTTAGATTAGCAAATTATCCAACACATGACTTAAGGGATGCCTGGTATTTTGCAACCTGGACCAGTAAATGGTGCTTCAGCCATGGCGGCCGTAGAACAGTCTGCAATGTAACTATGGGGTGAGTGAGTGTAAACTGATGTTCTTCTCCACTTGTCCCACAAGGCAAGACACTGAGCATGTTTCTCGTGGACCAGGGATACGCCACACAGGAAGGTGCCACTGCAAAGCCCTCTGAAAAAGACATTTGTAAGTATTGATTTCAGGAAGAGCAAACCCTAAGATTTCATTTGGATTTCCTGCTTATTTAGATGAAGATTTGGAGAGTAGACATTGACAAACTCCTGTTGAGTATCCATTATGATAATTGGCTTTCAAAAGGATGTTTGGTCTGGTCCATGCCATTTGAAACTGTATCCATTGATGTTGTTCTTTTATATTATTGTATCTGATCCTGCCATGTATAACAGAGGGTTCATAAGTGTTTAGACGGAGTACATTTCCTTCTAAAATACAATAATAAACAAAAAAAAGTGAAACCCTGCTGGGACCCTCTGGGGCAAAGGATTGGCTGGTTTTAATGACTCCCAGCGGTGAACATGAACCAACCCCTGTTTGCTGCTCGCTCTCCGTGTGCTTTAAATACAGTTTGGTTTCCATTTTGTGTGTTCCGATGTCGCTTTCTCAGACAGCATGCTCAGCGCCTCGCTGGAGGACTTCAGGCTTCGTTCCGCTGGGACGGGCCAGAACCCCGAGGCCCGGCCCCCGGACCCCCTGACCTTGGCCGTGGGAGACTGCTTCCCGGCCTGGGTCACCCAGGTCCGCTCCCCCTTCGACATCGTCTGCCAGAAGGTGGAGAATGCCAGTAAGTGCCAGCTCACCCTCCATGGTATAATATTTGGGACAGTGTTGAGCACTAGCCAACCCTCACAGTAGAGCCGGTACAGTCGTTGTTGAGTACCTCACAGAACCCTCACAGCTGATTTTCACAGTGTGAAGTACTGGAAAGCTATCAGTAGAGCTGGACAGTCTTGACCTTAGCTAATATCTAACCATCAGAGAAGGGGGGGTTATTATTGACCAGCACAACTTTCATCATTTCTCACTTATGGGGTGAATGCTTCCGATGCTGTGTAAAAAAGCATTGAATGTTTGTTTTTCAGGAGTGATCCAGGACCTTCAGTTGAACCTCAGAGACCACTGCAGTCAGATCCCAGCTAGCCTCGACTTCAGACCGGCGCCCGGTACCGTCTGTTGCTCCCAGTTTTCAGGTAAACCCCAGTCCCTTTTCCCCTCCCGCCATCAGTTAGCCTGATCATCTCTAGTTGTCAGTTTGCCTCAGTTACCAGCAGTTAACCTCCATTGCTAGTTTGTGGACCTGATTATCGTCTTTCTGTCGTGTTGGATTCGATGTGTTTTATACCTAGATGACAACCAGTGGTACCGGGCCCACGTTCTGGCATACCCCTCAGAGGATCGGGTCTGTGTGCGCTACATAGACTTTGGGAACTCGGAAGAGGTGGAGCTGGGGCGTCTGCGGCCCCTCAGTGCCCCCCTGCTTGCACTGCCCATGCAGGCCATCCCCTGTGCCCTAACAGGTACTGACTACACTACTGTAGTGCTGTAGTTCTAGTGGTCCAACACTACTGTAGTACCAGCACTCACAGTCTGTTACGTTCTGTTTTTTATGCGTGTATATATTTAATAATTTCATCAAGTATCACCATCTGGCTGTACGGCTGAACTCCTCGATAATCTCACATGAACAGACCCGGCGATTTCCCATGAACACAACGCATGCGTGCACACACCCCCCTCCGCCTGCTGTGCACTTCTCATCACCCGAGGCGTATCCAAACCACACAAGTCTTCCTGGCGCCTGGTGCCCTCCTCTCCACTACCGCGGCCTCCCGTTTTAACCCCTCGCCTCCCTGCCTCCATTTCCCCCCCCCTGCCCCCCACCAGGAGTGGAGCCGCTGCAGGGCTCCTGGACCTCCGAGTGCCTGTCCGCCCTGCAGCAGGTGCTGTGTAACCGCGTGCTGAGCGTGCGCGTGGCGGGGCACGGCCACGGCGCCGCCCTGGTGGCCATGACGGACGAGGCGGGCGACCCCCAGGCCGACGTGGCCGAGCTGCTGGTCTCCGCTGGCCTCGCCGCGCCGGCCGCCGGCGTCCCCGGCCACGAGGCCCAGGACACGGCCTCCTCTGGAGGAGGAGCAGCAGCAGGAGGAGGAGGAGGAGGAGCAGCAGCAGCAGCAGCAGGAGGAGGAGGAGGAGGAGGAGGAGTGGCGGCTGCAGCAAAGGGTAAAATGCTTCGGGGGCGGGCCGCTATCAACAAATCCAAATAACATTTGTGATATAAATATCAGACAGCAGGAATTTAATCTTGGTGTACAGAACAGGGATGCATTTTTCATCACATCCCATGCAGATATGAATCACCTGTCTAAAGACATATCTTATAGCACGTATGATGTAACGGTTAAGTGTTCTTTTATGTGTACCAACATTTGAGGATGAATAAATGTTCATAAATATTGGAAACAAATTTAAACTTCATTCTGCCGATCACTGCACTGTGTGGGAGTGCCCATGGCTTCACTTTATTGACCTTGCCTGAGCCAGGATTCCACTTCATACCTGCGGACGACCGCAGAGCTAGACAATGTGAATGACCTGTTTTGGATTAAAAAAAACGGCGAATTTCGTCGAATGGTGACAGGTTTGCATCGCTGCTTCTGTTAGAGAATAGCTGAACGTGACCCTTTTTAAAGCACAACCTTGCAGGGTTGTCACTGAGGAGCAGGGCTGTCCCCAGCAACCAGCCCTTCACTTCACCTTCAATACGCGGAGGACAGGTGCCGTCAAACTCCGCCCAGTCAGCCGGTCACCGGGGCAACCATCGCAGCTAATCAGAGTGTGCGTGCGACAGCAATGTGAGGAGGGAGTCCTCCTATAATGCAAACCAATGCACAAGTGGTGTTGAGGTTTGGCTCCCCTTTGCCAGACTGTTGAATAAGACTTTTCATAGGCAGAAAGGTTTCCTCACGTCTGTGGGGTGGGTGGGTCCAACATTTGCATGCCAGATCTTTTTTTTTTAATCCTGCCCCAACTTTCGGCCCCTTTTTCTCAAGAGGCTTTGCCTTTTTGTCAGGCCGCCATTGTAAACAAGAATTTGTTCTTTATGACTTGTTGAATACATTGAGTAGATTCTGTTCCTGCGGTCTTATTTTTGTATCACAATGTTATTTGTATTTGTTAAAGGCTGCCCGCCGTCAAACTCTGTTCTCTGTTCATGTGTGCTTGCATCTATTGATCCAATCTACAGTATGCATTCAATCTCCATGCATTGTTTTAATTGTTTTTTATTGTGCACATTGCAGCATTTTGTTGACATTGTTTCTAAAGGTACTATATCCACAATACCAATGTTGTGTTTAAATGTCTCCAGAGGAGCCCGGAAAGTCTCCTGATTCCCTTGTGTGGTCGTGTGCTGAACTTCCCTGTGATGGCCCCATGGTGGCGCTGATGATCAGCTCTGTGCAGAACACTGGAGAGTTCTTCTGCCATAAATATGAGCCCGAAGGTACATCAGTATGGTGGTACAAGTTGTAATGTAATGTTAGTCGAGGGCTGTTGGAGGAAATGCCAAGCAGGAGATGGAACGAATAAGACAAATAAACTGTGGGGTTTCCTGCCTTTTAATCCCTTTTACGCATGTTGTTAGTCTTTCCAAGTGACTGAGTTTTGTTCTTTTGTGGTTCATTTGTTTGTTAACGTCTTGAAAAAGAAATTGAGCTTCAAGTCAACCAGCGGTGGGATTTCCAAACTCCACAGCAAATGCGTGACTCTGAACTGCATGGGGCAAACCGGCACGTATGTCCCCGACATGGGCTGCACCTTACCGTGTGTGTGTGTGTTTCAGTGTACCGGAGGCTGGTGGCACTGGGCTCTGAGCTGAAGCAGCACTGTGAGGGAGATGCGTCTCCCTGCCAGGCCGCAGTAGGACAGCCCTGCGGCGCCCTGTTCCCCGGTATGATGGACCTTGCTAATACTCAACATGCTCTTCCATTTCCCCACCAGGACCCTCTATTGATGCTCTGTCCGCAGACCATCGTCAATACTGTTTAATGCGCTCCACTCACCCTTATAACCCTCTGTTTACACTGCATCGACAAAACACGCATTTTACACTCCTCCAAGCAATAAGATAAGACCCTTACACATAATCCATATTTCATTATTTGTGTATCGGGCAATGAGACGCAACAAAAACAACAGGGGAAATATGTTGGCAATATGTATAAGATGTGGACAAATTGAATCATAACGCATCAGGGAAGTGCCAAGGGAGGAAAAGGGCAAGATGGAATCATGGCTGGAACAGGGGTGAACCCTGTGTGAATGACGTCATGTGATTGGATGCATTTCAATAAGAGGAGGAAACGGGATGCGATGCTGTCAGCGCTTCCTCGCGTCAACGCAGTTTTGTATATCTGAGAAGATACCTGAAGATCTTCTGTGTGTTGTGTCTTCCTGCGTCTTCTTGGTTGCCTAGACGACGAGTGCTGGTACCGGGCCCTGGTCAGGGAGGTGCATGAGGACGCGGTCCTGGTCTACTTTGTGGACTACGGCAACATGGCCAAGGTGCAGAGGAGCAGACTGAGGAACCTCAGGCCCGCCCACCTCACCCTCCCCTTCCAGGCCATCCAGTGCTGGCTCACAGGTGTGTGTGTGTGTGTGTGTACGTACTCTAAACTGTATACAGTGCTATCTATTGCCCTACAGCAGTCAGCAATATCAATAGATTTCTATTGCATCTTTTTAAACCGCGACATTTACAAAGTGCTCTATGGTGATGAGAGCAGAATAAAGTGAGGAGTAAACCTCACTTTATCATCAAAGTTGTGGTTTACTCCTCACTTCATTCTGCTCTCCCGTTTCACCCACACCCGCTTAGAAGTGAGACTGAGAATAATCAAAGCAAACCACCCAAATTGTAGATTCGTATCCTGTTTTTGTGGTTGGAAAAAAATAAACAGTACAAAGCCATAGAAATACAAGCTGAGTAAATATTGGTATTCATTAATTTTGAAGTGGCACTTACTACTTTTCTAAGTGGCAGTGTTAAGCATTCAATCGAGATAACTTTATTATGAAGGCCTCAAACGGTTCTTGTAGCCGCCACACATCAGCGTGGTTCCTCCCCCCCACCAGGCGTGGAGCGGCTGGGGCCGGCCTGGACCCCCGAGACCCTGCTGGGGTTCCACGCCCTGGTGAACGAGCAGCTGCTGAGCGGCCGTGCCCTGCGGCTCACGGAGCGCGGCTACGGCGTGGAGCTGCTGAGCGGCGGCCGGAGCGTGGCGGCCGCGCTGCTCGCCCTGACCCCGGCCCTGACCCCGGCCCTGGCCCTGACCCCGGCCAGGCCCCCCCAGGGGGCCGCCACCGCCGCCGTGGTCACGCCCAGCGACGGGCACAACGCTGGCGCCGCCGGTGACGTCAAAGAACCAGTCGGCGAGGCCCCCGTGTCGTCGACGCCCACCCGGGAGAAGAGCGCCGCGAGCCCCCCGAGGGAGGACCCCGCGAAACCCGCGGCAACAGCATGTGAGTGACGCTGACCGTAGCCAGGAGCTAGCGAGCCACCGTGGTGGCTCAGTGGACAGAGGGGGTCGTCCACCAACCGTAGGGTCGGAGGTTTGATCCCCCCCACTCCAACTGTCCTCATGTCGAAGTGTCCTTGAGCAAGACGCTGAACCCCAATTTGCTCCCCGGGCGCTGAACCTAGCAGCCCACTGCTACTCCCATGTACCACAGGATGGGTCAAATGCAGAGAGCAAATTTCGTTCCCATATCTAAAAAGTACTGAGAATGACCAAAATCTAATCTAAGTTAGCATGTGTTTCAAAATGTTCTCCTGGGGGAGTATGACCCCTGACCCCCCCCCTTTGTGTTGGCAGGTTTTCTCTATCCATGCAGTGTTATCAACCGTTTTTACCCTCACCCAGTTTTGCAGGCCTGTATAAGCGAGATGCTATCTGTAACATTAACGCCTTTTGTTTCTGCCTGAACGACAAGCGTCTCTGTTCTACCACAGTCCTGTACTATTGGCTGTGACAGAGGGTTCAAAGATTGCCATTGAGACGGTACTTCACTGAATCCACGTGGGTTTTTGTGATGTCATGTTTCAGTGGCGTCCTTCTCGCTGGACTGGAGGCCGGTGGAACTGCCTCAGGAGAGCTTCCAGCCTTGCGTGGTTGCCGTCACCAGCCCCACCATGTTCTACGTTCTCAGCCCCACTACGGGTAGGGATATCCATTGCACGTCGAGTACCTTCCACCAACAAAGTCAACTGAGACCTGGATGACGTAGCCACACAGCCCCAGCCTGAAAGCCCACCCAGTGCCCGTTTCTGTTTCATGCAGGCCGTTGAGGTTGTGTACTGAGGTCAGTAGTTAGCTTGATTGTTAGCTTGGCTGCTGACATCGTCAGTCGTCTCATAACGATTTGAGCTACCATAACTCGTCTGACTGCGATTTGCCTTCCGCGTTATCGAATGGTAGACGAACGCATGTACTTTTTTATAGGTTAAAGGCGACTTCAATTGTTTGCCATTATCCGCGATGCAGAGAAGCGTTCTGTCATTTTGCGATGCTTTATTAAAGTCGTTGATAACGTTGCCCTGTTATGTGAGTGTGTCTCAACAGTGTCTGTATTTATTTAGTATTTGCGGGAGGTGATGTCTCACTGCACATAGGGCGCAGGCTGCTTCAATCCTAAGCCATTCCTCTCAAGCCTGCTTATGCTTAAGAGTGTGTTCAGGATGACCGGCGCCTCGCCAACCTGGATGATGTCATGCCTCGGCGTCGAGCACCCGGGACAACGCTGCATGGACCGCAGCATGACGCTGGCTGAGGGAACTGCCAGATTGGAAGGGGTGAAGACTCCTAGCTGCCCATCCAGTATGGCAGCAGGGCCAGAGCCAAGGAGCCATGGCTTGGATTCGGTAGAGGCCTCCTCTAGGAAGGAGGCGTAAGAAGAATGAAGAAGAAGCCCCTCGGCCTACACCTCAGCATCAAGAGTTTGCGGAGATGAAGGCTCTGTGGTCGGTTAGCGGCACATCTCCATCCTGAGCCTGTACTTGGTTGTCGAGGGCGGGTGAGGAAAACACTCACTCGGGACGAGGATGTTTGGACCGCCCCAGGTGTCTTCGTGGATCGAACCTCTCAAGCCCACACAGGAACCGCCCACGGTTCTTTTGAGGGCTCGGAGGCCAGTGCAGCCTCAGTCCATTCAGCTATGCGGACAGTCCTAGCATGGTCTTTTGCCGTCACTCTGATTCCTAGCAAGGAGATTGAGAAGACGAGTGCTGGGGCGTGTGGCAGATGTCACCCAGGTCTTGTTGGTGTGAGGTACTTGACCTGTGCAAGGGTGCGATGGGATATCCAGAACTCACAGAACCGTTGTTACATTTGTAACTCTAGTCTTGAAGACCATACTGCCTGTTGTTTACACTGTTTTGTTTATTGGGCCTGTTATGTGGGTTAATGGCGTAGTTGAATTGTGTTAATGTGTGTAGTGGATGTGGAGTGTCAGCAGCGAGTGATGACGGAGCTGGCCGAGTACTGCAGCACCCGACTGGCCTCCCTTAAGTCCTCATCCTCCCCTGGCCAGGAGAGACCCCTTCTGGGGGCTGCCTGCTGTGCTCAGTTCTCTGGTGAGAGGCACACACACACAATTATTCTTGACTATAATTATTATCATCAGATTCATTATCTGATAATTTATGATGATGATGATTTAGCTTAATTAATCTAAAACAGGTAAATTATTGTCCATGACCATGTTTTGATATCGCTCTTGAATACTGATCTCTTTTCATCATGTTATCCATCTGTTTGTTATCCCTTTGAAAAATAGGAAGAAAGGCTTTTTAACTAATATTGCAAAGTCTGCCTTGAATCCCATCATTTCTATATTGTTATTATTCTAATACTCTTCATCACTAGACTTCTTAATCAGGTTTTGCCAAAAATAACATTCCCAAAGTGAATATTATATTTCAACAACTACAGTGTTAGTCCCTCAACATATTTATCTTGCCACCAAAAGCTAGACTTTGACTGTGAGATTGTTGTACAAGTCAAAAAGTCAATGTGGATGTTACAGGCTCATAATTACTAACACTGTCACAGCATAAATATATTATGTTTAGAGCAGTGGTTCCTAACTCCACTAAATTGTAATCTCTTGTGGACCACGCATTGGCAAACTGATAAATACACATGCAGTGCCTGATCAAAGACTTCCAGCCCCCCCTTATACACAAATATTGCTTCAAAAACGCCATGGCCAGCTGAAACCAGTGGAAAGATGGTCGTCATGCTGCTAATGCAATGCTCCCACTGTTTTTATTTAGCACAGATGAACACAAAACATCGGTAGAAAACACGACGGAATGCACAAAGCAACCCTATTATTGAAACAATAACAAGCTGTAATACTGTATTTTCTGAACACTATTGATATAATACAGTTAGGCCTCCGTACTCCAACGCTTCTCAAGTCGAACAAATCGCTTCTCGGACAAAGAATTCGACCCACTTCTGTCCCAGAACTCGGAAACTTCGGAAACGCAAAATTCGGAACTCGTCTGCTTTGGTGACGTGGGTGAGGCTGAGTCGAGCCTCAGTTTGCCCTGGAGTCTGTTCGGTGGAGACTCATGCTCCAACGGTCTTGGTTCTGGGCATCGTTACTTGCAATTCTGTGCTTCTTTTATCCATCCATCATGCCTGTTGTTTAATGTGAACATACATGTACCGTATAACTCCGTCATACCTGTAGAGAAGGGAAGTAGTGCTGGTGCTCAGGAAACACGAAAAATAGTGTGTACAGCGATGGAGTTGAAGGAAATCATCTCCAAGCGTCAACACGGGATGCGCCTGTCTGATATTGCTTCACTTTATAGCAAAAGATATTATTATTTTATCACTGTTTATCCAGGTTAAATGGAAGATTTTATACGTGAAAAGCTATGTGTCAAGGTCTAAACATCAATTATCTGGGGCTCTGGAACAGAAGCCCACAATCAATTTTACATTCATTCTTATGGGAAAATAGTTTCAGCGTTAGAACAATTCACAGCTCGAGAAGCCTTTTGGAATGAATTGAATTAGAGTGCTGAGCTTTTACTGTATTTCCAATGATCTATAAATCTCATTTGCCACCTGCAGTACCCTCACCTTCCACTAGTGGTATGCTTTAGAGTGAGTACCACTGGGTGAATTATCAGTTGATATTATGTACTGTAGGGCTATAGCATCTGATGAGCAATGAGGTCAACATTTGGTGCCTGTGAAGGGCAAAGATGGAGGTTTAAGTGTAAGTAGGTTTAGGTGGAGTCTCCACATGATAACCATGAATCTAATCCAAACCAAGGCAAACCGAAAATACAAAGAAACCAAAAGAAACGGGTGGTTTCTCGAGAACCCATTGGTCAATTTCATAATCTCTATTGGTAAGGCATTGCAATGGCGATAAAGACAATGTGTTATGATCAAAGAAATGTACCCTATTTTCTGTGAAACTTTCTCTTGGCTACTATACATTGCTTGTAAACCCTCTGCAGTTTCAAAATGATGCATGGACATCGCCTTACTTGTTAATGGCCGTGTTATGCGATCAAACAACTTTGAGGAGAAAAAACAACAACAAAGGCAAGCCATACTATGTTGTGACAAGAAAGAAAAGGGTGTCCTTGAAGGTTGATGGCCCCTTGTTTGGTATGTTTGTAGAGTGATGGTTTGGACTGTTGGAATGAGTGGAGTCCCAGCTTTCATGTGATGTAGTTTGTGTAAATCGGTTATGCATTGTGTATACCATCATGCAATCTCACCGTGCTGTTTATGGTGGAAGAAACATCACAAACATCCTCACACATTTTTAGTAGGCTTAGTCCGATACATGGGAAATCATATATATATATATGTATCGGTTGTGGAAACGTTTTTTTCGCCGAAGGAAGGGGAAACCCCTTGTCCAAACCGCAGGTATCCCTCAGACGTGTGCGTACAGGTCAGAATCAGCTGGTGTCCTCAAGTCTTCTCATGGAGCCATAGCTTCCCAACATTCCCCTCTCTCTCTCTATTAATATACCTCTTTACTTGGTCTGCCGTTTCTCTAACTCACTCTGCGCCACTTTTGTGTGTCTGTAGCCTTTCAGTTGCATCCTCTTTGCCTCTGTGCCCTTCTGTTCATGTTGCAAATTGCTTCTGATTTCCTTTGGCAGTCTCTGGAAAAACAAGTTTATTCACTAACTCACTCCCCCGCTGTCTTCCCCCCTGTCTGAGTCTCATCTTTCCATTCGTTTCCATCTCCCTCTTTCTATTCCACTCTTTCCTCTCCCCATCTTGCTCTCTCCCTCCATCTACCTCACCTATCTCTCTCCGAGCCTCCTCTCCCTCTCCTCTTCCCCCCGTGGACTCCTCTCCTCCTCCTCCTCTGCTGTTCCCCTCCTGCATGCTCCGGGAAACCCCACCTGCTGCAGCTCGCCCCCGCAGCACCGTAATTTGCCGTCTGCCAGCAGAAATAATGACACAGCCGGCATGCAGCCATGCGCTGGGCCTGCCGCTAAACACCGGAGCCTGCCGCGCATTCCGCAGGGCTCCTAACTACCGGGTTGGCTTTATAGCAGGGTTTTTTTTTTCCCCCCCCCCCAACGCTCGCTTGCCAAGCGTTCCGGGTGGATGGAGTGGGTTGGGGTCGCCGCGGGTGGCGGCCGGTGGAGAGCCATGGCGTTAACCTTAAGGATGGGATGTGGTTCACGCGTTGAGGGCAGGATGGCCTTGTGGACGTGCTGGGCTTGAGCCGCACGGTTCAGTCTTCAGCCGTTAGGCATCCGTGAGCAAATGCTCTTCCCTCAGGAAGGGGACAAAAAAAAAAAATGCTTTTTTATTATTCCGTCACGTGACACCTTTTCAGTGAAACCGAGCGATCGCAGGAGACACCGGGGAGGGATTAGCGTGGAGTGGTAACCCAGCTCTCTCCACAGGGGATAAGAACTGGTACCGCGCCGTCGTCGTAGAAACGGGCGACAGCGAGGCCGGCGTGCTGTTCATGGACTACGGCAACTGTGAGACGGTCCCCTACTCCCGCCTCCAGCCCATCCCGGAGCACCTCCTCCAGCTGCCCTTCCTCATCACCCGCTGCTCCCTCACCGGTACCACTTACACGCACACACACACACTACCTGGCTATGGGGCTATCCAGTCGCATGTAGCATGTGACTGCAGGTCCGAATCGAACCTGGGGTCATTGCATGTTTTGTGGCCTGCATGGTTGGCACATGAATGGGTCGAGCCACCGAGCAGGCCAGGTATGCAGGTGTACATCACCCATATGATTCTTATAAAGTATCACAAACTAGGGGTGGGTCGTAACCATGGGGATAACACGTCCCCCTCTCCTCCCAAGAACACGAGGCTGAAACGTGATTGGCCTTTCACAGACGATCACACGATCAAACCATTTCAAGCGAATATCCGCTGATTACAATCGGTCCATCGGCGCACTCTTAATTAAAGTGATTGTTCACCAAGTGATTTGACAGGCAAAGTAACTGCAGCTGGAGCTGAATATTTCAAGTGAATTCCAAGAATTAATGATGAGAAAAATAATGAATGGAAAATTAGTTTTTTTTCCAGTTAAAGAAATAGAAGAAAATCAATGGATCGAATATATAAAATATTAAATCAAAAGTTAAATGTTAGAATACATAAAGCCATTCTATGAAGCGGGTCTATTCAAAGGGGGTTTTGTGAGGTGACCTCCGGTGTGACCTGTGACCTCGGTAGGTAAGGACCGCTTCCCGCCGGTGTGCCCCGTCGACGTGCTCGCGCAGTTCAAGTCCGTGCTGGCGGGCTCCGTCACGGCGACCGTCCACGCCTTCGACGGCTTCGCCA
>JAOPUI010000061.1:11007576-11017576 GCA_027123135.1 Urophycis floridana
CCCCCTCCTCCTCCAACTGTCCACATGTCGAACCCCACAAACGTACTGATTGTAAGTCGCTTTGGACAAAAGCGTCTTCTAAATGCCCCTTTATTTCAAACTAGTTTAGATAGGGCACGAAACTGGTCTGAACAGATGACTGACAGATGTGTACAGAGCTAGGAGGTGCCGAACAGGTCTTAACTGGTCATGGCAGCTAGTAACACCTGGTCTGTACTGGTCTTAACCTGGTGTGAAATGGGGGCCGACACCAGTCTAAGCAGTTCGGCACAGGTGTGAACGCCCCGCCCCCTCCGGCCCAGCGAGGGGGCACCCGGTCCTCTCACCAGATGTGGAAGGTGGCGTTGAAGACGTTGGTCTTCTTCAGGCGGTCCAGCTGCACCTGACAGTAGCGCATCTGGTTGTCCACGCTCTTCAGCTCGTCGTCCAGCTCCAGCTGCTGCCGCTTGAACTCACTGTACTCCTTCTGGTACCTGGGGCATGCAGGCACACGCGCACACACACGTGCATGCACGCACACACACACACACGTACATGCACATACACACACGCAAGCGCACACACACACACACACACATACGCACATGCAAGCACACGCACGCACACAAACACACGCGCACACGCACACACGCACACGCGCACGCACGCACACACAGGGACGCACACACACACGACAGAGAGATGCTTTCAACATTTAACAGGACAAACCCTTCCCGACTGCGAAATTGCGATCACTTCCATTTTGTCGTGAAGATACTTTTATACATAGCGATAAAAGACAGTGATTTTCTTTGGGCGGTGCTGAATCTTGCTCATGGAAACGTGGTGGACATTTCAATTGGATGCTTCTGTGAGTGTAACTATAGCTTGTGTCTTGTTTTCTGGATTGTACAGGGCTGGGGGAGGGAAACATCTGTAATCACCATGATCTTTGTCATTTTCAAAAAATATTACATATGCTTATTCTTTTTTAGTCCGAAAAAGTCCAAGTGAGGATCACTACGTTGATGTGCATGGGAATTCAAAGTAGGACATCAGACTAAAACTAGTATTCTATGGGACTATATTCTCATCCAAATGAACTTAGACGATAATAATGGGCATCAAGTCGATATGTTCATTCCATGATGGTCCAATACCAATCGTCATGACAACATTGTGTTATTGCCCAGCCCTCGTATCACATGATGTGATCTTCAATATGTGGCCATTTCGGGACTCACTGGAACTCCTCAGTGTCGAGCTGCTGGGAGTGGCTCCTGCCCTGGGCCAGCTCCTGGGCCACGGAGGCCCGCTGCTCCTCCACCGCCTCCAGCTCCTGCACCAGCACCTCCTCCTCCTCCTTCAGCTGGTGCAGCTCCGCCAGCAGGCTCTCCTCCTCCTCCACCTGCAGCTGGGAGAGCAGCTCCAGACACTGCCTGCAGGGGGTGGCACGCAGGCACACACACACGTGAACACAGACTGTATGTGTTTATGTTGGTGTGTGTACCCCGTATGGGTGACAGAGTAACAGAGACTCTGCAGCCATCTTACTTGTAGTTCAGACACTCGTTCTCGGTGATGTTCAGCTGCGTGTCCAAGTGGTCCAGCAGGGTGTCGGTGCACTCCTCGCACAGCGGGTGGTCCACGTCCGTCTGGCCCGACATGATGTCAAACAGGTCGCTGGTTACCTGGGGGACGGTTGCCAGGTCAACAGGTTATGGTTATTTTCTATTAGTGTGTTACTTTGTCAAGGGCTTTTATCCCAAGCAACTTCAGGAGGTGAATTGAGATACATGTCATGTACATGTCAGATGGTGTTGTGACTATGGTGCTTTAGTCCCAACCCAAAGGTTCTGGGTTTGATCCCCTGTGTTTGCAGCATCCTTTAGCACGAATTCCTACTTTCTCCCTTGATAATGGTCTGTTATGAAGAAAATCAGCTCGTTAAGATTCATAAGGGATGACGTTCACACCTTCAGCCTCCTGCTCAGGTTCTCCATGGTTCCGCCGTCAGACGCTTCACCAATCAGAGTGAAGCTGTTGGCGCTCTCAGTCGACATCATCCTGTCGGGGAGGAAACAGCTTTCACTTTGTAACAAGGCTACTTTGAGCGGTTTTGCAATGAATCAACTAGACACTTTGAGAATTTGAGAGACAGGGGAATCTGAGAGAGAAAGTTAATGCAGCCTTGTAAGATTCTGATTCTGATTGTTTGAGGGTTAGGTACTGTGAATAAGGGCTCAAAGTGAAAGCTTGGATGTTCCCTTTATAAAGAATAATGTTGGTAATTAATTGTAACAGATCAGTGATTTGGATGCCGATAGCCCATGTTTATAACCGCACATACAGAATTTGTTACAAGTGTCTTACCTCGCAGGAGGGATATATTTCCTTGCTATGCCATCCTGCTTACTTTCCACAAAGGTTTCCTGTGGAGACAACCAACGGGCATTAAAAATAGGTTTGTTCACACCTTTTACAAAATCACCTTTTACAGCTGTTGACCATCTGTCAGAGACACCCACCTCTGGTGCGTTTTCGCCTTCATTGCTGTCTGTCTGTTTGCTGGGGGTCACAGTCACCAAGGGCGCTTGAAAAGAAAAACAAAAAAAGGCGCATTTGTAGCGATCTGACAGCTTTGACACATGCCTGACGTCACCAGGGAATCGTCCCAAGACTTGTTGGGACACAGATGTGATGCCTACCGATGAGCTCCTGGATGGTCACGCGGTCCAGCACGTTGAACGAAGTGTCTAGCTTCAGGGGTTGACTGCACCGCTGACACACGAAGCTGACCTGCATGGTGGTGCTGCTGGAGGACTTGGAGCCCTCCATTGCTGCGAAAAAGCAGATAAATGACACCGTTTCGTATCACCCCCAAGTAAACAGATCTGGTACTGCAAGGAGCCCCCAGATCAACAACCCCGCTGGTCTTGGCCCTGCATTGTAAACACCCTCGATCTGTCCAGACGAGCCAGATTGAAGTTTTATACGCGAGAAGCTAATTTGCTAAACGCTAACAATTTGGATAATCTTTCGAAAGAAAGACAAGCCAAAAAAGACTTTGATATAGAAATGTCCGTCTATTCAACCGATATCCGTAAGGGCCAGCATTAAATTGTGATCTAAAGATCTAAAAGGTTTTATGAGACTTATTTATTCTGTACCTCGGGACCAGTGTTCCTTATTGATGTTTATCCCGGATATGACGTCGTTGTTGTCGTGTCGTCACTGCTAAGAGCACGAGACTTGTACATATAGATATACATAATAGACTATTCAAAGTAGGTTCATTTGACATATGTATTAAAGTTGATAAAAACATTACATTGCACATTGCTATAGAAAAGATCTAGTGTACATGTGTGGATTACATCGACACTCCAAGCAGCAGGGGGCGCTAGTCGGTTAATCTGGTTGCATTACAATTTGTTTTTCAGTTTACCTGAAGAAGTGTCGAGTTGCGGGAAAACCTCAAACCAGAGCCAGGAACTACCAGGAGTTACACGAGAGAAGGTAGATAAATATTGAATCCATATATAGATACCAGAAGAAAACCACAGTGTACGTTTATTATTATGGGACATCGCCTTCCATGTATTACTGTTTGTGCGCCGATGTCATGATCGCCTTCATATGATAGAAGTTATTTGTGTGATGTCCTGAACACAACAAGCCTTGGTTCACTAGATGGCAGCTCAAATACATGCGAGTTATACGTTTTCTAACACATTTTGAATGGGTCCCTAAAATGTAATGTCTTCAAATTTAAAGACAATGAATAGCCCCAAAGCAGAAGATGTCAGGAGAGGTATCTCAGCACTTTGGGACACACTGCAGTGTCCTATATGGTGAGTTCTTTTCTAGGACAAAAGGTCTGACAAAATGTTGTTCTACCTTATCAATATCTAATTGAATATTTCTATTTTATATCAACAATGTGCTGATGTTTTTCTTGTTGTTCCTTACTTAGTCTGGAACTGATGACTACACCAGTGTCGACTAAATGTGACCACCAGTTTTGCAAGTAAGTTTGAGTGGACAGAACAAATGCAGACATTTAACATTAAATACAGAAAAAGGACACTGGGATAGGACATTGTTGAAAATGCAAACAATAAATCAGTAAACGCAATAGACCATGTTGGATGAATCAAGGTTTGTGTACTGATAGATCGATAATGCAGCATTACCAGGTTCTACATGACATAATGGGCTGTACTGATTGGTTAATGTTTTGGATTACCTCTGAGTACATGAAGGCCTGTGGTGATTGGTTCATATTAAGGTTGTTATTGTACTTGTATAACTGTGAATGTGTGCTTGTTTTCACCAGGTTCTGCATGCATAAGCTTATTGATGGCAATAAACAGAGAGAGACAAAATGCCCGGTTTGTAAAACCAAGATCACTAAGAGGTAGGTTGAACAGTTATGTGCCACGCTATTCTCATAAACAGAAATGTATGAACAAGCTGGTAGAAGCGTTGGTTGGTCCTCACCTGAAAAAAAAAAATTAAGAACACACCCTTCTACTATGTGCATTTGTTATTGCAAGCACGTGATTGACAGACAAGCTGGATTCGCTGAACCAGTCAGGGAAGAGATTGTATCAAGCATCATCACAAGCAGCGTGCACAATTCACTAGCTGACCGATGGCTATGGCATTTCTGACAAGTTACACTCAAATTAAAGCTCTTGAATCTTACCTACAGAACCATATAAATACACAATTTTCATAGTCACTGTGAGTTAAAAGTAAATTCATTTTGAAAGACTTCATTAGACTAATTGTTAAAAGGGTGTATTATGAAATGTTATCTGACTCTTTTAGGAGTTTGCAGGAGAGTCTTGGATTCCAGAGATTAATAACAGGATTACGGAATATGATTGAAGCCTATGAAAATGACACCAGGACCAGCTGTGAGTAACCACATTCGTTTGTATCGATGTCTGAACATTGAAATGAAAGTCTGAATGGTAACCAAACACTTCAGTCAAACCACAGGGAAAGCACCAATCAAAGGTAAACGCTAGTTGGTATTTGAACCAATCAGACGTAGTCAGTATAATAAGCCGTGGTTTGCTTTCGAGTGTTTGGTTACTACTGGTCATCTGACGTAAGGAGCAAGGTGGTGTCACTGAGAAGGTTAAATGGATGACTCTCAGCTTGGTTTCTCCAGACTTCACCGGAATGTCCCTGCAGAGAAGGCAGCAGAGGTAAGAAACCATTACAATTGTAATAATGCAATACAACCCTATTGTAATAATAAGAAACATCCTGAGGACAATGATAATGAGCAGTAGTGGCGTCTGATACAGTTAACTCTGGAGGCCTGTATTCTCATGGTTTAGCTGAAGAATTTTGAACAAGCTGCAGCATGTCTATGAAAACGTTCAGACCAGTGAAAAGAACACATAGAGGCTAAAGTACGACTTAATTTCCCCTCATTCTTGTTGCATCTTGTTACATTAAGCCGCCCATATTTTGTGACTCACAATGTCCAGTGACCCCCACAAAAAAGGGCGATACTCTTCAATGGTGAGATCGCCTTGGCTTGGGTGTTAATAGAGAGATTCAAATCCTTTATTGTCAAATGTGCAGCATCACTGATAGTCATACTGTACAATGAAATGTATTGGATGAGGCCCATTCCAACATGGAAGGTAAGTTAAAGAAAACAGTTAAATTAAATACAATAAGTACTGAATCAAGTAAGAGCAGCAATGGAGAATGATTTGTAGCAGCATTGTAGAAACATAAAGTGCATACTGAAAGTATTGACATCATACATAAACTGGAGGGTTGTACATGAGCTTTTGTAGCAGTTGTAAAATATGACACGATACAGATGTGCAGGAGTACAAGTGCAAGTGCATATACGTATTCTACAGTGTTATCCATTCATCTATTTTACATGGTCTTACGTAGAGTGTTGAGTTACATTATTTAATGTTCCCATTAAATAATGATGGCATATAAGTGTTTACATCAGTGGCTATTGGCAATGGCTTTAAGGCAGTGCTAGGGGAAGAGTTCAGTGGTTCAGAAGCCTGATGGCCTGCAGGTAAAAAGGTGTCCCTCAGTCGCCAAGTGCCTGACTGACCACTCCTGTACTGGTACCGCCTTCCAGACGGTAGCAGGTTGTAAAGAGTGTGCTGGCGGTGGCTGGGGTTCCTGGTGATGTTGTGTGCCTTCCTCAGGCAACGGGGTGGGGTAGACATCCCTTTTATGTGTTGTGCGTTTTGTCTTTTGGCCAGCGTGGCGGAAGCTGAAGACAGCACGGTGCTATCTGGAGACACATCAGACAATCACCATGACAACGGAGGCCGTGAGGAACATGGTCTCCCAGGTTCTCATTCCTCCACCATAGAAGGTAACTTCTGTCCCTCAGCATGCTATTATACTGCGCATCAGACAGACTGACAGACAGACAGACAGACATACTTTAATGATCCCTGAGGGAAATTGCATTTGTTACAATACTCCAGGGAAAAAAAGAAAGAAGAGACAGACACTTTAGTAGTGTTAGAATACATAATATAAACCTATGTAAAATATAAACCTATGTAATACAATATACAAAAAATATACATAAATAAATATAAAAATATACATAAATGTACATACATCCAGGCATACTCTAAGAGGTAATAGCATACACAAAGATGTAGCATGTCGGAGTTTATGTGGTAAATCACATCACAAATCATGTCACAAGCTCATCAATCAAATTAAGTTGACTGTTTGAAACTAGTTTGAAAATGTTGCATGTTGTTGCATTATTATACAAAAAAAACCTGACTGGTATTGTATCCAAGAGTTATGGGCTGTGGGACCTTGAGTTAACAGAAGATGTTTCATATTCCACGGTGGAAGAAGTTGTCGTTTAGTTTTTTTTTTTTTTTTTTGTAATCTGTTCTCCACAGCCCAGAATGGATTTGCAAGCCTCATGGATTTAAAAGACTCCAGCTGTTTCATGGCGATAAACGATGGCTTGGATACCAGCTTCAGCGAAACGCCGCAGACGCCGGGAGAAAAGACGCACGTCCGCGTGGGCATCAGCCCCACCGTGGGCGCGGGGACAGAACCAGAGCCGGCCGAGGTGGTGGAAAAAGCAACGTCGAGGCCGAGGACCAGGGGCAGGAAGCGCCTCGCCACCCTGGAGAACCCGCCGTCCCGCCTCGCCTTGGTCCCCGACCACGACCGCGACCGGCGACCGGCGGCGCCGAAAGACGACGCGGCGAGAGAAACGGAAAGCCCGGAAAAGCGGCAAAAAGTCCAGCGTCAACAGAAGAAAAGCCTCGAGAAGGTCTCCCGGTGGCTCCTGCAGGTTCCTCTCGCGGAGGATCTGGAGTCTGAGGTGGACCTCGACGCCGCCGCCGGTCCGGAGCGCCGCCCGGTCTCGCCGGCGGGGAGCTCCTTGTCGGACTCCACGAAGATCATCAGGTGCGTCAAGCCGGAGGCCAGCCGGAAGGCCGCAGAGCCGGCCAAGAGTCTGGAAGACCAGGTGTTCGGGATCGTGTACGGCCGGCGGGCGAGGAGGTCGTTCTCTCCGCCGCCGCGACCTCTCGGACTCGTCTCGGGTGGTGAAGAAGACGACGAAGAGCACGGTCCTGAAGCTGACGCCGGAGAGGGCAGCGGAGAAGCACGCCTTCCTGAGGATTATGCAACGAAATCCAACTCTGATGCTGCTGATGATGATGGTGATGATGGTGCTGATGATGGTGCTGAAGGTGCGGTGGCGGTCCAGGCGCAGACGACAAACGAACGATGCAGCGATACCGCTACAGGTGTCTCTCCAGAACCGAGAGCGCGGAACCCGGATCCAGACGCCAACGACATCGGAAAGCGTCGAGAACAATCGGAGGCGCCGCCGCCGCTACAGGGAGGAGAAGAAAAGCACGTGGAGGGAGAAGCCAGCAGTCCGGCATTCAACGCCACCGTGCTCCTATTGGAGAGAGGATCCGCCAATCAGACGGTCGTGGAGGACAACCACGCTGCTCTCCAGAAACGGACTACGGAGAAAGGGGAAACCGCTGCCAAGGGGCGAGCAGGGGGGAGGATTGGGAAGAACGCTAAGCGTCCAAACGGCGGGGCAGCGAGAGGGAAAAAACCGGTGGTGCTAGTCAGCGCGCTCGGACAAGAAGCCGCCTCGGAGACACCCCGGAGCATGCTGGGATGCAGAGAAGAACACATCCACGTAGAGACTCGCCCGGGCGGCGAGACGGCGGCCGCGACAGAAGCCAGGGGCGCCCGCGGTGCGAGACCCCGGCAGGTCACGGCGGAAGCTCCGGAAGGTTCTGCGGGAAAACGTCCCGGCAGGAGGCCGATGTCCACGAGAAGACAGGCGGCTAAAGGGCCGGGCGCGGGTGACCACGACGATCTGGATCAACCCTCTGAGGAGGCCGGAAACGTTCCACCGGACGTCGTGCATCCGTCGGCGGTCAGTGTCGCCAAGAGAAACGGGTGCGTCTGCGACGAGGACATCGGAGGAATCGAGCAAATCGGATCCGCTGAGGCCTCCGCCACCCGTCTGAGCGTGACCGAAGTGGTTTCCCAGACGACCGCCTCCTCCGCCGCTGAGGTCCCTGACACCGTGAGTCCCCGTGAGGCGAGCGCGCCCTGCTTCCCGCCCGCGGCCGCGACTCGCGTCAGTCCCACCGAGGCGGCGCCGCCAAGCCCCGCCCCTGGGCGCGTCGAGCCAGCCAATGGGAGCGCTGCGCTTGTGGAAGGTTCCGCCGCGCGGATCGAAGGCGTCGAGTCGGAGGAAGACGTGGGCGTGAACGACAGCGAGGTCGACACGGAGCAGCTGATGAAGAGCTTCAAAGTTGCCAAAAGAAAGTCCTTCCATCTTGGCAGCCCGAAGGGGAAAGGCAGCGTTGTGGGTTCAGACAAGAGACCTCCAGATTCTAAGGCGGAGAATAGCTGTGGTTCAGGGGCGGAACATGTAAGAAATCAGAGATCCAGAGCCACGGAAGAATCGACAACGGTTCAATCTGAAACGTCGCCTGAAATCGAAAAATCCTCTTGTGGCGATGTCGTCGCCTCCGCTAAATCACCCGGCCGACACAGCAGCTTGTCGGAGGTCAGACCACGGCGAGGCCTGAGGAGGCGTCTCGGCCAACCAGAGGAAGTTTTGAAGTTGGACAGTACAACCTTAACCAAGTGCCGGGATACCGCCGTAGGCGGTCTCTCTGGGAACACGGGCCATAGTGCCCTCAGCCCCAACAAAGCTGCCAGAAGTCAAACGCAAAGTCAGCATTGCACTGTCACCCCTGAAACGTCTGAATCGGTCCTGCTCTTCAGCGCTCTGGAGGTGGCCGAAGACGGCTCTCTTGGCATCGCCACCAGAAGTTCAAGGCGTTGCAAAGCCCAGCAGCCCGCCAAGAGAATGCCGGAGGCGGTAACTCTGCCAAAAACAAGGCCAGACATGGCCGCCGACGCGCACGGCGACAACACCGACAACGGCGCGGACGTAGCGGTCATCGCCAGCGAGTCCATAACCCCGGACGGCCTCGTGCCACCAGCCGTGGGGTCGCCTGACAACGGGCCGGCAGGCAGCGACCCAAGTGGCGCTTCTCCCATCAAGACCGACACCAAGAGGAAGAGGAAGGCGCAGAGGCTGGAGTCTTCATCCGAGTCCTCAGAAGAAGAAGAAGAAGAAGAGCTGCCGTCTCTCGCGCAGCTTTTTGAATCTCGTCCTCCAGGGGTTCCGTGCGGTGGTCCTGAAGGCCAGGCCGAGGCTCCGGGAGGCCTGGGGACGGCGTCTGAATGTGAGGCACGGCGGTCGTGTCCTCCCAGTCCAGACTGTGAGGACTTCAGCCAGGCGTCCGTGGACCTCTTTGACACGCCCGCTGAATGTGAGTCGATTTTTTTTTTTTTTTTTTTTCTTTTCTGTTTACTCCCGACCCCCCCCTCGTGCGAGCTTCGACACAGCCATCACTTCTGCTGAGATCTTATTTGCCACTCGGTGTTGCAAATAACGTCAGGATTTTGTGCTTTTTTCATAGAGGAT
>JAOPUI010000061.1:11146602-11158113 GCA_027123135.1 Urophycis floridana
AGGGAGGGGGAGGAGGGAGGGGGGAGAGAGGCCGTCAGATATGGGAGTAGTCGACACAAGCTTAAGGCATTCCCCAGAACCTCTGGTGATCTTGGGAGGGGAATGTGGGAAACATGAGGGAAAATTACCTCGTATCTCTCTTATCTGAGAGAGAGAGAGAGAGAGAGAGACAGAGACAGAGAGAGGGAGAGAGCGAGAAAGAAAGCGAGAGAGAGACCTCACCTTGACCTCCTCTGGAGTGGCTGACTCCTCCTTCTTCCGCTCGGCCCAGTCCAGAAACTTCTCCCTGAATAGGGCGGTCTCGTTGTGTTCTGACAGCCTGCCGAAGAGAGTCCAGCTGGGACGCCCCTTCCCCTGCCTGGGCAACACACACACACACACACACAATACAATACAATTAATAAAAACATACATGTCAGTACCCACGAGATCAGGTGTGTAAACCACCCAGACTATACACAAACACATGGGTGGAATCAACATGAGTGGCTAAATGCTGATACGAGGTGTAATAGCAATCTGGAGCCACTAGGTGGCAGTGTTGCTCAACAATCCAGGGTTTCCCAGGCACTTCTGGATTACATTCAAGTCATTGTCCAGAATGAAAACCACATCCTGCTGCAGAAATAGACACGTGTTCACTGTGTGCTTCAGTCAGACACACACACACACACTCACAGGGCCACGTTGGTGTGGATGGAGCAGGAGTCCAGGGGGTTGACCCTGCAGGTGCTGTAGTCGTAGTCCTCGCCATGCAGCTGCTTGCCCAGCCTCACCGCCACCTTGCGCTCGCCCAGCGGCACGTCCTTGCCTGTCCACACGTACACCTCGCTGCCGAAGTCAAACACCAGCACCTGGGGGGGAAGGGTAACTGGTTGTCCCACCTCTCTCTCTGTCATGGTGTCCATTTGTGTCTCTCTCTGTATCTCTGTGAATCTCTGTCTCTTTCTGTCTGCAGTAGTAGTAGTAGTAGTACCTAGCATTGTGTGGTAGTACCATGTGCTGTGTGTAGCATGGCGCTAGCAGTACCTCTTTGGAGTCCAGCAGGGTGACACTAGGGATGGAGGCCCAGGCATCTTGGTCGGGTACCAGCTTGTCACCATGGAGACGGTAGACCCCGTTAGAGTCCAGGACCCCGCTCTCATATTCTTCATCCTCCTCGGGCTCCCCAGCACCTACACACATGGACACACACACACAAAATATTAGCACCTTGACCCTTTGACCATATGCCATACACATATACATTACAGAGAACAGAGCGTGAGAGAGAGGAAGATAATACAATTGTGGTGAGGCTGGTCTGTATGAGTTGACAAGAATGTGCATATTTTATGCCTTTCATCATGAAAGCCATTGTTGAGAACTACATCATGTAGACAGAACGGGTTCCTCAATTCACAATGAAGGTGTCAACCACTAGTTATTTGGGGTAACAAACAGCTCCTGTGGTTTATGTTCAGTCACTAGTCAGTAAACACGTGCCAGACAGGATGCCTTCTGTTGTACTTGGGTCTTGCATGCTGTGTTTCACGGTCTTGCAGGACTGCAATACTTGATTACCTCTGTACTTGGTCTAGTATTACATTAGTATTTGTCTTACATACTGAGGTACTTGCAGTATCTTAATAGTTGGTATTTGATACCTCAGTATTGTCTCTACCATAGTTTACCTCAGCTCTGGGTCTAGTGCACTGTACCTCTGTACTTGTTATTAAGACCCCTCAGCTCTGGGTCTAGTGCACTGTACTTCTGTAATTGGTATTAAGAACCCTCAGCTCTGGGTCTAGTGGACTGTACCTCTGTACTTGTTATTAAGACCCCTCAGCTCTGGGTCTAGTGCACTGTACCTCTGTACTTGGCCTTGCCCCCCAGAAGGGTCCAGAACTCCTTGGCCCAGCGGCTGTCCGTGTTGATGCCCTCCTCCAGGATGGTCACCTGGGGGGCCTTGCAGCCCAGGTCCCGCTTGGCCTGAACGAAGGAGGCCATCTCTGACGCCTGACCAAAAAACAGACGATAAAAGAACCCAGAGCACACAGTTTGATCAATGATGGAAGCACGTGGATCCTTGTCGTGAACTTTACAGAATTGATGGGCATTATGTTTGATGGCCCTACATTTAGTCCTGGTTCAACTTGTGTTTTCTCTGGCAGAGTACACTTTTCATTTGTCAGGATTACAAAGACATACTTAAGGTAGAATGGTACAATTGTAACCGCAATGTGGTGTGTCCTCATCACAGTCAGTGACAGGAGGAAAATGTTCCAGAACAAATCAGAAATCCTCCATGTTTTGTTGTGGTGAACCCCCCCACCCCCCTGAGCTGAAGTCCTGCCAGGCCTCACTGGGGGTCCGGGATTAGCACACAGAGGCGTGTTTGACGATGGTGTGTGTGTGTGTGAGTGAGAGTGAGAGTGAGAGTAAGAGTAAGAGTAAGAGTAAGAGTAAGAGTAAGAGTAAGAGTAAGAGTAAGAGTGAGAGTGAGAGAGAGAGAGTGTGTGTGGGGGGCGGGGGCGTTACCTTGGCCTTCTCGATGACGTTGGCGAACTCCCCGCTCCACATGAAGCAGTGTTTGGGCGTGATGAGCAGGAAGCAGTCGCCACTGTTCAGGGAGCTGGACACGGGCTCCACCAGACGCACCTGCACGTGTCTCCTGCCTGCACGCGCGCACACGCACACACACACACACACACACACACACACACACACAGCCTTGAACACTCGCTCCTCGGCGCCTGCCGTGACAGCTGGTGGCAGCTTTCAACAAACTGGTAGCAACTTCAATCTCATCAACTGATTGATCGCACAAACACACACACACATTCAACTCAAGACAATTAAAACATGGCCACACACACACACACACATTCAACTCAAGACACTTAAAACATGCACGCACGCACAAGCACCCCCCCAGAGGGTCGCGTGTCACCCGGGGCGTCTCACCCTTGATGCGGATCAGCATGAGCTTGTGGAAGGGCAGGGTGCTGTTGTTGGTGACCACCTCGGTGGACTTGACGCTGCGCAGGCTGACCTTACGGAAGTTCTCCTTGCTGGCCAGGCCGGCCAGGGCCGCGTCCGCCAGGTTGGAGTGCTTGGCCACTGGGTGAGTGAGGGCAGTGAGAGAGGGGGGGATATGTATTATTAATACGATGTCTGAGATACTGGACTCCCAGTCACAAGACCCTGGGCACCATGTTTGCAATCTACCTGTAGGTAGACTTTGAGCAATATGTCCCAACACCGATGGTGTTTGTTAAAAACATCAAATAAATTATTAAAAAAAGAATTCTGCAAAATGACTAAATAGCTAAATAAATTATAGCTGGCATTTGCAATAGGGCTCTTTATGGAAAAGTAGTGATTATATATCCCTCCTATAAAAAATAACAACAACCACAGTCAATAACTATATTTCAAAAGTCGTATATACCAGCAAGAGACATTTGTTGGCTTGAATTTGAGCCAATACAACACAAAACAACTTGCAGTATCGCAGTGACCCACGTTGACCACTAGATGGTGCTGTCGCTGCACCGGGTGCTGCCGCTGGGCGCCAGAGGGGCAATTCAACTTTTGTTACGTTTAGGGTTGAGCGACTGTGATTCAAACCGAAACTCCCAATTTCAGTGACCTCAGCGATGTTAATATGGAGACGGGTCTCATCACCGTGAGAGGATCTTAACTTGTGGTTTAGACACTTCCTGCCCTAACGTATGCCTGATACATCGTGAAAGCACAAAAAAAAACTGCAAATGTAAACCAAACCACACCGGTGACACTGCATGGTCACGACGGGCCCGCTTCATCATTGAGAAACCACTCTACTTCAGACCACTTCAGAACAGAGTAAACAGCCAGCCAAGTGGGTCCGTGCGTGCGGGCCGTACTTCTCTCCACCTGGATCCTCTTGGTCTCCAGCGAGGCCACGTTGAGCCGCTGCTCCGTGTAGCCCTGCCGCAGGTCGTCCCGGGCCGCCAGCGCTCGCAGGGGGTTCCGGGAGCCCTTGGTCCTCCGGGCCGGACGCATGGCCCGCTTGTGCTCAGCGGTGGAGGAGGTCAGTCTGGGGGACCGCGCACACAGTCACAGTCAGTCACAGAGACACACACACACACACACAGACGCATACACAGACGCATACACAGACGCACACACACACACACACACACACAGACGCAGACGCAGACAAACACACACAGACGCACACACAGACACATACAGACGCACACACACACACACACACACAGACACAGGCGCACGCGCAAACGCGCACACACACACACACACACACACACACACACACACACACACACACACACACACACACACACTGACGCGCACACACACACACACACACACACACACACACATAGGTATATACAGACACACACGCTGTCAGTCAAGTGCTTGGATGTGGCAGAATGTGATCTTGACAGGTTTCCTCCTCCACAGAGTCTTCCCTAACAGCAGGATCAGGTTCACGCTGACGAAGAGCAATGCAAGGGAACACACACACACACACACACACACACACACACACACACACACACACACACAGACACACACACACACACACACAGAGACACACACACACACACACACCTCATGTACATAAACACCTTTATGTTGTCAAGCCACATACAAACAAAAACATTTGCATGATGAGTTACGCAGTGAGTCACATTTCTTAACCGCGCATATACAAAGAAGACTGCTAAAGTTTCAATTCAATATTCCAGTGTTGTCTACTACGCAAAATACAAGCACAATTGATGGGCTCTGCTTATATTCATCCATGTGTAAAGCGTTTGCTCTCAAGGAGGAGTAGGGGTGGGGTCCTGTACTTCCCAAGTTGGGACTGAATTGTCTATAGTACGTATGACGGTCTGAAAGGGCATACATGCATATCAACTAGAGCTCACACTGCGGTAGCCTTTGTGTGTAATGTGTGTGTGTGTGTGTGTGTGTGTGTGTGGCGGGGCTTGTCCTGAGAGTGCCAAGACAACATGTCCTTGGTCCACTGCACAGCTGTCACTTATTCACACTCGTTGACGCATATTTATAGAAGCAGCATCATCGGGTCCGACACGCGCACTCCAGGCCACAGCTGGTCCCCAGAAGAATGGGTGAAAGACAAAGCCACATGCTCCCACTGGCTGACTGCGCCCGGCCCCTGGTCCCGTCTGAGCCCCCTCCTCCCGCACAGAACCACCATACCAGGGAGGAGAAGATGAGGGGCCATTTTTGGATGCCGCACCGTGACCTTTTTCATTAGTGTGTCAGGGATGGGGATGTGCCGAGGATCCAGACAGCTGCACATTGGGCGTTTTTGGGGCTAATATTAACACGTCCAGATCCACTGTGGTGTGTGTGTGGAGGGCCTGATGAACAGTGCGCGCAATTACAGCACCCGACATCGGATACGGTTGTGGGATGTTTATGGGACTTTAGGAGAGACGACGCTAAATGTGGCAAACACTTGAAATAAATGAAGTTACATTGTGTCCTCTGTTTATCTATCTTCAAATGCTAAAATGTTTGAGCTTTGATTGAGAAGGCATCTTGTTCGTCTTCTTCAAGACTTGTGCAGCTCTTTCAGAGAGCAGCGGGAACATGCGTTAGATTAACTACAGTTCAAAGCAAATGCATGTTTCACTTCCCTCTATATATTCATATTCCACCTCGAGGGTAAAGCTGCTCATCAAGACAAGAATGGACAACATTGGATAAAAAGGCGAATCCATTTTCAATTTTCCATTCGTTGATTAGGCAAAATTATATTATTGTTGTTGATTAAGGGAAAATAAAGATGGCTGTCAAAATCAAATGAGGCCAATTCAAAGTTGATTACATCAGGTAGATTATGAGGGTAATGCCTTCAGCAACAAACGCAAAAACACCAGAGAACGATCTCCTGACACATAACTACAGTGTAATATGACTTAATATCATCTTATACTTGATGTTTACATAAAAAACGTGCTGGTAACAAACACTAGGAATCTTGAAGTACCAAACATTAACTTGAGTCAATATGCATTGGTTTAGTAACTATGGGCTTAGAGGTTACATGCATGGCTTATTATTGGAATTATTAGGTTATGCAGGTTTAAAGTATATTGCATAAGCACTACGTCAGCTCCAGTAAAAATGGGAGCAGCAATCATTCATTGGCCTGTTATTCACCTCACCTGTCAATTAAAGGCAACAATTTAACCCATGAGTCACACATGGACTAATGTACCATTTATCATCAATTATATTAGGTGTGTCCATGTTAGAGCAAAACTTGCAGGTTGGAAGATTCAGACACACCGTTGCCACCCAGGCCCGATTTCATTTATGTTTTTAAGTCCATGTCGTACAGCCCTACATAAATGAGGGACACCAGTCCTTGATGTTTGCTGCCATCTACAGGTCGACGTAAGTATTAACGACAACATCGACTGCTACACCAAAAATGTATCTCCCACCCCAAAACGCCAGAATGGATATAGAAAAGTATTAAAGTTTATTCATGAATTACATTGCATATGTACATAGAACACACTCAATGGGGAAACGCCCCCAACAAATGTCAGTATATAAAGCAGATAGAGGAATATTTCATGTGATATCAAAAACGGGGAACAAGTGATTGATCATAACTCCAGTGTCTTCTTTGGTCCTGCTTCATGATGAACAGCTCCAACACACTATTGTATCAAACTGACCACTATAACTGTAGAAGAAAGAGAAACACAAGATTAAAACACAACACGAAAATGACTCCATTCATCCTCACCAATGTCAAATGCGGTTAAATAATCTCGCAGGATACACTCCATGCGATCAATACATTGCCTTTGAAAGGAAATGCAGAGCAAAAATCAATCCAAATATGGCGTGCTAATTAACAAACATGATTGCACAAGAAACATCTGTGTGTATATCAAAATATTGTCTCAAAGTTGGTCTTCTTTGAGGTTAACAGTTTACAGGAGAGGTCAAGGGTCACTTAAAATTGTACAGGCCTACTTAGAGAAATACTATATATGGATAATAATATATGTGGAAATGGGACCATCAGCGTTGTGTTCTATTAAACAGACAAGGTAGTCAAGGTTGAGAGGTTAGGAGCTAAACAGGAAATAAGAAGAATGATTGACAGCTGCACTACTGACATCTGGCCGACATCGCAAGGCACATTTCCTACCGCTTGCGGTGACCAGACTCTATGGGGTTGTGGGAGTACATGCTGTCAAGCCCAGAATGAACACGAACAGAATGAACACTAACAATGCGGGACCAGTAGCTCCAGGCATGTCCTGTGGCTAACATGACCTGCATCATTTATGGAGTGGACAGAACGCTTATGAAGTCCATCCAGGGGAAAAAGACAGAACTAAATTTCCCTCCTTGACAACAAAAGCAGAGGAAACTGAAACGGAAGTAATTTTCTCTATAGCACTCAAGTCGAATGCTTGAGTTAGAGAGGATTTAACGATTCCATTAATCTGTCTGCATCTAAATGGATGTGTTGCAACAGGCTGTCAACCTCGGCCAAGCCAAAGAGGCTTTGACCAATGGCACAGCGTTTATCAAAGAGTCATGAACCCCCCTCCCACACACACACACACACACACACACACACACACACACACACACACACACACACAATGAAGATATTTTGCTGACAAGATTTTAACCAGATGTCAAATGTCATGAGCCAACACAGCTTGTTCCAATGTCCATTTAAGTGTTGGCCTTCACTTACAACGAAGCAGGAGCACTTTTTGTGTGTGACAGTTCCCAGTACAAAAGAGTCCCCCCCTTCCCCCCTAAAAAAAGCTACTCACTCTACAACAGTGCACACGGAGCAGCACTGGCTAGAACAGCTGGAGCACTGACGGCTGCACGATGAGCAGAATCTCCGGTCACACTGGGAGCACGCGGCCTTGATGTTCACACCCTGGCTCTTCTGACACACTCCACAGTGTGTCGAACCCACTGCCACACCTTGACATGGAAGGCACACAAACATTTAGCGGACTTGAGGTGTTAATTTTTAGACCTCAATGTGCACCGCCGCATAGCTTGCAGCTACAATGGTTATATTGTATACAACTTAAGTGCCTAATTAATAAATGCCTGAACAGTGCAAATGTTAACATTTCTGAAGAATAGTTTTGCTTCGCCAGCTCACCTTGTGCAGAGTTTGGTTTCGTCAGTCTACCATCCTGTCCGATGAGTGTTTGTCCCTTTAACAGTAGCTGATTTGCGGCGGGCGTTGCAGCTTGTTGAGCCTGTGCTTCTGTGCATTTCTCCCCTCCGTCCACATTCCATAGTTTACCCATTACCGCACTGGCCCCGTTGAATAGCAAATTCTTGGTCTTTTCTGTGGAAGTGGAATCAATTTGCTAAGTCACCGGGTTCTTAGGAATTTGACTTGATGTCTGATTTAACCAGCTAAGTTTAGTGTAGAGCAGATCAGAAACACGTTAGCATAACAAACCCATTAGCCATGCTTAAAAGACGTTGGCATTGTGAAGATGGTACTAATGTACCACTGTACATATTTTCACCACCATCAACGAATTAGCAGCCGCGCAAATTGTATTGTTTACATCCAATAACAGGTTACACAACTAGCTTAGCACCACTCTATGTAGCTAGGCGTCTGCTTAGCATGCTAGCCCATGCATGTTCGTAAGTTGTTTACCATATATGTCCTGTCTGTATTTTCCACCGAAGACACCGTGTTGACTCAACTCCCGCTGGCCAACGTGCACTTTATATTGCGATGAAAACGACTCGGCAAATGGATATGAACGTTTAGGCATTATTGCATGTATGGTGTATTTGCATCCGACGTGGTCCGGACTGTCTCACTTGTTGCGGGGAAAGTATAGCCGTAAACCAATCCGGTATTTGACCACCTGTCACGTGGGAACTCCAATAGGAACGTGCTAACATTTAAAGTGATAGCACACGAATTCACACCAGGGGTAGCAGTGTTTTTTTTTTATTAGCTCACGCCAGGATCACAATTTGCCACATCGCATTTTTTACTTCCAAATATAGCCACCAGATCAGACTTAAAAAAACGAAGCGTAATTTAAAATATTAAACCAAAACCTTTATTCAAAGCAATTATAATGCAATTGTGTTGTTGCTGGTGCACAACAGTGTCACTGTGAAGTCACTAACCCAAATAAACATTTGTCAACGTCACACGATCAAGTGTGTAGCTGATGTGTTATGTATTGATTGTAGTATTTGCACATGAGAAACTTGATGTTATGTCATATCCGTGGGGCTTCGATCAATGCCAGGTGAAGGTGTTGATTTTAGAACATCTGGATCATGCACTCTCTGGATTTTCCAACACCGACCCACTTGACTGTAGGGAGAGAGAAGGACATGTCAGAACAAAACACCAATCTCACTTTCTTTACAAATCATCATTACCACGCATTTCTAGCAAAACAGCGCCACCTAACGGAGTAAAGGCACACAGACACAATTTAAGCATCTGGAGCTGTGTGGCTTTCAGAGCCTAAGTATTTGCTGCATATGACGGCATTTTGTTTTGCATAAAATTATGATGATTGTATAATCATATTTTATTTGATGTATGTACTTTCATCAAGAAAGGAAAGAAGGTTTTAACATTTGTCTCTTTACAATAATAAAAGTAATACTACACTACACGTACATCGTGTCTCATATTCATTCATGTGTCAAACTTACTGGGGACTCCAATGTGGTTCTCAATGAAGCGGATGTAGTTCTGTGCTTTGGGAGGGAGGTCGTTCCACTTCCTGGCAGCCGCGGTGTCTGTCTTCCAACCCGGGAAGGTCTCGTACTCAACCTCCACCTTCTGCAAAACCTCCAGGTTGGCTGTGGCGCAATACAAAGGATTCAATGTCAATATTACACAGCACAACATACTATTTCACCTTTACGTTGTTATGAAATGTATGATGTTGTACGAGGTATAATTCATTCCTGGGTTTATTTGAGAGTGAGGCTGGCCGTCGTTGGGGCGAAACTTAATGGCCCATTTTGTTTTTGAAGCCATTTTGGGACGGCTTCCTCATTTCTAGTGGACCCTCTTTAGCCTACAGTCTAAAGGCACCTGTGCATTACAGTCTGATGTTGGTATTGTTTTGAATGTCCCTAAGGGCAGAGTTTAGCAAGAAAGCCATTCTGTTTTTCGAACCCTTCATAAAGGCATTAGCTTCAAAGCGAGCTGGGACTGAGGGAGCTTGTTACTCTGTCACAATATGAGCCAATGGTCTTTGTCTGTGACTGTGGCTGAAATTGATGCGGGCCAACGTAACTGTTTGGCTTTGGAGGTGTTGCTTACTCTCTGCCATGCAAAATGTGTTAATAATAATGTTGGTGGTTCACTGTACGTTTTAATGTATTTTATGGTATGCTGCTTCTGTCTTGGCCAATTTGTCAGGCCTCCACCTGTTTTCTCCAGTGTGCTATTTTCCTACATTACCCAGAATGACTTTTGTGATGCCCCTCTCTTGTGAGCCTCGAAGCTGAGATTGCATTGTGGATGTGCGAGGCTGATTTATCCAATTGGCTTGTCCTGTTACTAAAGTATGGATTTTTTGTGCAAAGTTGCAGTCACTATCATACCTGGAAAATGGGGAATTCTTTTGCCATTTATTTTGTAGGCTACTCCAACTTTAATCTCATCCAACACATCCAGAATGTCAAGTTTTGTCAAGGCAATTCTGTAACACAAGGTTATCCAATGTAAAACAACATATGTTTGAGCTGTTGTCCTTAATGCATCTAAACAGTCACACAATACATACCGACAAATTAAACAAAGCTATATGACAAAAATATGCTCAACACTCATAATCCTCAACTCCTCTCCCCACTCACGCGGTGAAGCCGTTGATCATGTGGGCGTATTTGAGGATGACCAGGTCCAGCCAGCCACAGCGCCGCTTCCTTCCTGTGGTGACCCCCACCTCGTGACCCCTGGTCTGCAGCAATTCCCCCACGGCCTGTAAACATCCACATTCACACGTCAGGTCAGCAGCAAGACAATGGCCACATGTCACAAACGCACCGACTGCGGTCGGCAAAACACTTACCAGTGGTGGCAGACCGTTTCAAAAAAACCTACAAGAATTCAAGCCTTGCGTTGCGTCATGTAACTCCAGCCCACGCTGTAAGTCAATCTCAAACCCCAGACTGGCCTAAATTTATCCACGTGAACATGTGATCTTCATAAGAGGTTTCCGGGGGTGCATGGACATTTCGTTCCAACAGCTGCGCTCGGCTTGTGAAAGTCTCGGGCGCTCGTGGTCTTTCTTTCCCCCGTGCCCTATGGCCATCATAAACGCACACATCCCTTTCGAAATAAACGAGTTGCATAAGTAAAAGTCACATATGCTGCCACACCGCTGCAACGTTCGAGCGTCCCACTCGCGAAGCCCCCCCCCCCCCCGGCCCCCCCCCCCCCCCGCGGGCGCCCCCCCCCGGCGCGCCGGCGGCGGG
>JAOPUI010000061.1:11310377-11321268 GCA_027123135.1 Urophycis floridana
ATATTATTTATAACAAATAAAACCCCAAAATTTTCGATTACTCTTTCTTACAATTCCTTAGGCATAGCCAACCTTTGAATACCAGCCATTCAACAAGTCTGTCCATGGCCACTAGGCGGAGCTGTGAGCAGAACTTCTTGTGTTTGGGCCAGTCCGCTTTCTGACACTCTTTACAGCAGTAGTTCGCATTCAGACATCTGTGTGAAGAAGGGAACAACAAATTAATTAACATTTTGCAACCTTAAGCTCGCGACAGAGACGTGTTCAAACGCGCTCTCGCCTCACCTGCTGCAGCGTTTGAGGTTCTGTGAGTTTAAGAGTTGATTTGAGCGCTTCTCGCAGCGTGCACAGAGTCTGTAGGACTCCTCCATCTTCTCAAACATCTCCTTCTGGGAGCGGGACGCCAAAGCGGCCATAGCGGCCTTGATTTCAAGAACAGCTCTAAGAGAATGAGAATTCACACACATGGCTGCTCTTAAAACAGGTGAGATAAAACAGGTGACACAGCCTCTACAATTTCCGACAGGGCTATAAATAGGCTGTGTGTGTGAGTGAGTGAACATGTACAGCGTATCTGTTCCTCCATACAACGGAATTCCAGGTGGAGAAATCTTATCTATGCATCTTATCTATAGCAAAAAAACCATAAAAGCCCCCAAAAAACGGGTTTGGGACCCTCACAATAGCTACTAGAGATGGCTTTGCGTATTCACAACTTTCTGTTAATGTGGTTTTCTCTCGAGCTCTGAGCTCATGTCAACAAATTTCGATCGAAATTAATATTGACAAAATATAGGCTAATATAATTCGACGCCAAAACGTCCAGCAATATTTTCCACTTTATGCTTAAGATTGACGTGCTGTATTGAGGATTTGGGAAA
Organism: Urophycis floridana; assembly: GCA_027123135.1. Taxonomy (NCBI): domain Eukaryota; kingdom Metazoa; phylum Chordata; class Actinopteri; order Gadiformes; family Phycidae; genus Urophycis; species Urophycis floridana. The sequence goes on from JAOPUI010000061.1 coordinate 11,311,259, forward strand.
TTAGTTTGAGAATGTAAATCGAAGTTGCTGGGATGAACCGAGGGAAATTATGTCTTAATTATTTTATACTCTTACCTTGGAGTGTCCATGCTGGAGACTTGACGCGTCGACTCAGCTACAGTCCAGAGGAAAGTGTGGCGGCGCAGGGCCAGCCGGCTCGCTACACCATAGCGCTACACCACCTGTGACTTTCCTTCTAGAAAGGCCTGACAGGACCAGAACTTCCTCGAGTGAAGGAGGAAGGGTAACATGAGCTAAACCCAAAGTGTATATGGGCTTAAGTATTTCATATGGCTTCAACAATATCACAAACATTTTGACTAACCTTAATATTATAAGTAGGCCATTATATTTTTAACTATTTTAAATATTTATATAGTCGTATTTATATGGTTGTCAATTCATGGAATAATTGACCGATTCAATAAAACCCAACAATAAAGTCAAACCGCTAGAGGCCATTGGGGCTGTCAACAGAAAAAATAGCACAAATACAACAATATGTTTAGGCAATTGTGACCGCTAGGTGGCGCTGTAAGGCGCCAACTTCTCTCTACCCAAAGGAGCCACCACACCATAGTCAATGAACTCGAGGAGAGACCAAGGATAAATAGAAAAATATACAGCTTTTATTTAGAGTATTTAAAAACGTTTCTCGGGAGTCTCCGCAGGGGTCGCCACGCTCCATGCGGTCTCGACCACGCTCCCCAACTCAACACCTGGACCAACTCAACTCATGGACCTGGACCTCCGCCTGGGAGGAAGGAGTCTCACACACACTACACACGTGGGGGGTGTGGCTGGCTCAGGGTCGGTTGGGAAGAGAAATCACACTTGTGGTCGTCACAGCAACTTGGGCACACAACATATCACTTCTAGTGTTCAGGCAGGGTGAGGTTTTCGGGCTCCAGTAAGCGGTGGCTCTGGGACTATAGGTACGATGGGGGCAACTCTTGAATCCTGAGGCCGACTGAACAGATTAGCGGCGAGGCTGGGGGCGTACTCCCGATATATTAAAAGAGGCAGCGTGGGTGGGAAAAGCAAACTGCATGAAAGGGGACATGCGTTACCTTAAATCCAGCTCATAAGCAATATGACAGCAGTGGGCAAGGGGGTCGCATACACATTTAGCTTGGGCTAGTAAAGGCTTGGGATAGCGAGGACAGGCTAGCAACTTCAGGTGGGGCAGTAGCTATCTTAAATCCGATTCACGAGCAACACAGCAGGAGTGGGCAATCGGGCGCATACAGCAGTTAGCGAGGGCTAGTGGAAGGCTCTGAATAGTATGGACAGGCTAGCAACTCCAAGGGGCAGCAGTTATCTTAAATCTCACGAGCAACACAGCAGAGGCGGGCAAGGGAGACTTCCAGCAGTTTAGTAGTTGGCGTAGCCAAGACAACGGCTAAGAACGGACAGACTAGCAGGTCCGTCCAGTATTACAGCCGTTAGCATGAAACTAATAAAAGCACACCCAGATCAGTATGGAGGGACTACTTGGCTCTCCCAATCGTGTGAGTTCGTTGAATCTTCCAATGTGATGGCGACAGTCGGCGGAGTTTACTCGGTGTAGTTTGGGTCGGCGTGTGATTGTTCTCTCGTTGTCGAATACTGCTCGTGTAGCCTAGAGCAAGAGTACTCTCTCTATAGTACTCTAGTGTAGCCCAGCGTTATTGCTCCTTGATTTATTTTTGATGTCTACCACAGCTGTGATTGTTGTGGGTCTCACCTAAAGTCTTCCGGGAAGAACCCTTTGGCGTACCTTGTGTTGGTTCCGTGCTGTTCGTCACCCGGTGACACAATTAAAGCATTGAGAAGTGACTCATAATAATCCTGGTCTGTTCTGAATATTAACTCTAGTGGTTGTGCGTCGTTCTATTCCCTTTTAGTATCTTAATGATATCTAATATCTTGGGTTTATCATCAGCAGGACTAAAGTGCGGCTTTATGAGTCATTAATTAGGCTATTCATTAATCAATAGGTATTAAATGATAAACTCAGGACATAGTGTTCAATTTAGGTCGTTATTGTTCGACTTCCTGTTAATAGCATGAAAAATAGCTGAATGCCTATTAATAAATCCCAGTGTTTTGTGTATTTGGCCGAATAGCTATTGATTAATTTTTTCATAGTATAACCTTCATCTAGTGATTATGTGTAGCCTACATCACATAATTGCTTATTTGAAGGTCTGCATATGTGTGATATTTGTAGATAATTATTACAGTAGTAGTATTGTAGTTTTACAATTCGGGGCACATTGACTTGCACCAATGTGTTTTTTATTCATATTAATATTTTTGTTCAATTTAAATGGAGTGTGTTCCCTGTTAAACAAAGGTATTGTCATTTTACGATAAAACAATACAACTGTAGCATACACAAATATCAATGTCAAATAAAAAAGGGATAGCAAAATTAAGTCTAATAAAGGACTGGAGAGGCTTTCCCGACCAATGAGAAGACGTGCAGGAGATGATGTGTTTGTTGGTCGCTCTAGAGTACTATAGGACTGTATAAGACTACAGGACTATTAGGACTCTAGGTCGGTCGTTCATCTCGTCCCACACAGTAGCCCACAACTTCCTCTAAACGCTTCTCTTTTTTTTTTACCACTAGTTGGTGACAGTTAAAGGGGGTTTGGTTCGCATGGCCTATAAAAGATAAGTCGTTTCATTGTGGAATGAAACACATTCGCAATCGTTCCACATTTCATTGATTTCAAATACATTTAGATCCAAATTAAATGGCCACATCGACAGCAGAGTCCGTATCTCTTTAGACATTTCACAGGTAGATTCGGTAGTGTGTGAGGTGTGTATCGGCATGGGTTGCTGTATAGTTGTTGTCCCCAGTGGGACTGTTGCATTTGCAGAAATGCAACACAGTCAGTCTGTGGTTGACCAACACAATCTTGTCATCATCACATCCGCAACTTTGCAGCCTCTCTTCCTCGTTCTGATACCGGACATCTCCATCGACAACACCACGGCCATGCCGAGAACTGCTCTGCGCTTTTAATGCCTAAAGCAATCCTTCTACTTCACAACATGTTTTGATTCGGACTTGGAAGTTTGTATTGTAAACGCCAACGTTTGGTTTGCCAGCTCAGGATTTCATCACCATTTAAACATTTCAATATCATCGCCGTCCGTTTTCAAAGTGAGCGATGGACGAACCCACTCCATTGACCCGAGTCGAGAGGACTTTTTGGACCGTTTGGGTGAGTTATTCATAAATGTAATGTGAATATGAAATTTTTGCTCCATATTACGTTTTTATTATGTATATTCAATGATAAATGTTTTTGATCCCCTCCCCTTTTCTCACCCTCTCCACTCCTCCACATGGACACACACACACATGTTTAGAACTACATAACCGATGCGGTGACAAGGCTAATGCGGTCAGAACCTGCATTGAACAACCCAGGAACACTGGACCAGGAATTGATTGTGGGAAAGACGGTGGGTTTTGGCAGAGAAGAGAGCGACCCCAGCCAGAGAGATGAGGAGGAGGAGAAGGAGGAGGAGAAGGAGCAAACCTGTCTGAACACTGCCTCTTTAACTCTCTGTACTCAGCCTCCTATCTCCCAACAACCCTGTACTGATATCCTATACAACTCAGGCCTTATTGAGAAGATTGAAAAGAAACTGGTTGCCGACAGACCAGAAGATGAAGCTTGTCAGAATACCAGCTTCCAGGAGGAGGCAAGGGTCACTCTCTCTGATGATGAAGACCTAAATGAACTGAACAGTGTTTCAGGGTTAGAGGTGGAAGGAATTTACATTGCCACAGAGATCATCACCTGTGTAAATGAAGAAAACTTGGAGAGAACAGAAGGAGGAGGAGGAAGAGCTATACAAAAGGCATTTTCAACAAACCCAGAGAACACTGGTGATGGAACAACAGAGCCTAGTGCCTGCACTCTCAAAGATGATCACATTGAAAACAACTTGAAGCACAGTGAGGCAGCCTGGGAAACGGACTTAACTGGAAGTGTTTCAGATAAGTACAGGGAGGAGAAGGCAGAGCAGGAAATTATTATTTCAGACTTCGTAACTCCATTTGTTGTGTCACCAGAGCGCAAACTGAGCAGCCTAGTATCCAATGATGACAATGCTGTTGTTGGACAAAAACTGTTAGAAGTGAAGGGGGAGGAGAAGGGGAAGGAGGAACACAACAGTTTCCTCATTGAGGGGCGTGACAATTATTATAGAAAGGGAAGTTATGCTGACCCAGTAGGAAACCAGAAAGTTGTTGGAACAAAAGAGGAAATTACAAAAGAAGGGGGCTGCAGGAGAGTCTCAACAAATGTGGAAGAAACAACTCCAGTCAAAAACCAAGATGATGCCCAAAACAATGAGTCACAGCTCCAGGAAGAGGTGACTCTGACAAGAGAAGAGGAGGGAGAAGAGGGAGCCAGAGAGATTTCAGTCATACTTCTAACAGCCCAAGACAAGGAACTGAACTACACTATAAATACTGAGGCAGAATTCAGCAACCCTGAACACTTGCTTTGTTTTGGTGACACAGAGAAACATGATACTAAATATTCTCAGAGTACCTCCGGTGATGAGGACTGGGAGGATGGGGAAGGAGGGGTCAGTACTCAGCGATCGGTAGGCATCAATTCCCCTGGCTGGGGGAAGGACATGACTGGAGAGCTCCAAGACGTTTCCCCAGGGATTTTTCCAGGGTCAGGTGCTGGGGCTCTTGGGCTGAATTTTGCACCAAATGAGGAAACTAGAGGGACAACTCCTGAAGTAAACAATGGACAGGTTGCTGCCCCCACCAATAATGCAGAACAAAGAGCCCAGGTGGGAAGAGATTCTGAAGAAAGGTGTGTAATGTCCAGGTTACCACACGCACCTGGAGGATTTAAGTACGTTGCAGGTGTAGGCGAGGTGTACCCTAGCCAACTGGAAGACCAAAACACGACTCTGAAGCACGGGGAAAGAGAATATACGGCAGCTGGCCCTGATGTGGTTGCTAGAGGTAGTGTTGATCTGGAGAGTCTTGTAGACTGTGAAGCCCAGTTGGGAATTGAACAGATGAGTGGTAAAGCAGAGCAAGCCACAGGAGAGGAGGAGGAGGGGGAGGTTGGGAGGATGGAGGATGGACTGTCAGATGAGGAGTGCTCCAGGCATGAGGCTCACAAGACCAGTGGAGAACACTTTAAGACTGAGGAACCATTGTTGAAATTCCCATTAGGCAGGGAGAGGAGTGAGTCCACAGAAGCTGTGTCTGAGATGGTAGAGGCGGTCGCATCGGAGAACATAGTCAGAAGCAGTATTTGGTATGATGAGGTTGCACTGCAGGAAGACATCGTATCATGTGAGGAAATATTAATTCTGCCAAATGCTGCGATACATAAGACAGCACTGGGGTGTGAAGGTGAATCCACAGCTGCGGCAATGACTGAAGAAATTGAAAGGCGTGCTCTGAGCCAAACAGAGCACTATATTGAACCTGATTCCATCAATCAGCCAATTGACAAACAACTTATCTCCGTTGATGATGGACAGAAGAAAACAAAGGAAATAGTTGCAGACATTTCAGATGAAGTGATGGCAAAAGAAGTCTCTAACGCTGGGTCGGAGGAGACCACAGAATCTGTAGGACAAAGAAACACTGGAGAATCCATTAGGTCAAAAGTTGAGACTGAAGGACCAGGCTCTCTTACTGATATGACCTCTGAGTTTCTGAGGGCAGTAAAACAAGACCTTTCAGGTGAACTACTGCAGTTCACATCCAGCATTACAGAACCGCAAACCGAGACTTCAACACCGCAAATCATAGACCATATGGAAGTTGTTTCAGCTGTAAAAACTGCTGAGGATGACTGTGCCTTGGCATTTGGACAAGTGACTGAGATGGATGAGAAGATTCTAGCAATGTGGGTCCTCCCAGACACAGACACCACTCCTGACACAACAGAGACAGAGAACCAAGCAGTTTCACGCACCCTGACCAGGACCCCCTCCTCAGATGATGATGTAGCCAATAAGATGTCCAAAACGTATGAGACTCCCAATGATCAGCCTAACTTTGAGGTGCAGATTCAAGATCCCGATGAGATGAAGGAGATATCTGGCAAGATTGAAGCAGAAGAAGACAAGGAACTGCCACTGGAGTCATATTCTTGCCAATCTGAATTGTTGGGGTCTTTGGGAATATCAGATATTTTGCAAGTGCAGGAGTGTGAGGATTCAGAACATCACTCAGGAGGAGAAGGCACGCCAGAATGGGAGGTTTTAACCACAAAACCAGAGGGAATTAGCTTATCTGATTTGTTAACGACGGTGCACCCTGGTGTTCCAGATGTGTCACCACACTCATTCACTGAGGAAAGGAAACCCTCACCACAACACCTCCACCCACCTGAGTCTACGACAAAGCTCTCTGATAATGAAGCTGTCTCATCTCAGGCAGAACGGGATGAATTATTGTACAAATCACAAATTGATGAAGATACATCAATCAAAGAGGTTGCTATTGAGATAGATCCTGAGGTTTCAGTAGTAGCCATGAGTTGTGACGGGGCAGCAGATTATGGAAGAGATGAAACGTCGGTGATACCAGTTACTACCTGCAACAGTATAGATCAAGAATTTATGAAGCCTGGTGTGGAGGATTCATCCCGCCTGCTGCCAGACATGAAGCTGCCCAAATCCAGCTTACCTCCTGAAGTGGACTCTATCATTCGCGGGGGGGAAAAGGAGTTTGGAGAAAACAGACAGGGTCTATGTTTGGACTCCAAACATGCGTGCAAGGTTTCATTAAGGAACCAAGCCCAGTCTAGATGGTCACAGTTAATTGCTTCACCTGTGAGCGCGGAAGAGATAGCCAGGCAGCGATACAGTCTACCCCCAGGAACATCTACAGATCAGTTTGAGGTATATTTGAGATATATACTTTATATATATATGATATCTTCATCGTCAACATTATTCTTCATGACATAAAAAAAAACTGACCTTATCTTTCTGTCCATTGCAGTTAGACATCAATGTTTTGGACCTTTCCGTTCAGAAGTCTCGTATCTTGGTGAAGAATCCCAGCACAAGGCCCCCTGCTGACCCCAGGGCCCTACTACACATGCCCTCTCTGGAGCCCTCTCCCTCACAGCCCTCTATCCCCCAGCAGGCCCTGCCTCTGGCAGGCAGGCCATTTGGAGGCATCAATGTTGGGATGAAGTTACCTGGTAGTTCGACAGAAATTGGGCCCTTCTATTTACTGTGTTCATTCTTTAGTAGTTCATTACTTGCTTCATTTAGTTAAATTAAGATTTACTGCATTTTCAGGGTTTGGAGTCGGCTTCCCAGCTTTGAAGAAAACAGGGAAGGTGGTGAAGGAAGGAAATGTCCCTGAGGTGATACTGATAAGCTTTTAGTGCTATTAGGAAATCTTTGTAATGCTATTTCTAGAAGAAAAAATAAACTATATTTAGAGTCGTACATGTACATTATTTCTTTGTGCCTTATGTACATTATGTCTGATTACAGCAGGAATCTGAACAGCAGCAAGAAATTACAATGTCTCCAAAACCAATAGTGGCTGAGTGTAAACCAAGATGGACACCCCCAAAGCAATCTGGGTACTCCATGTATTTCCCCCAGAAACCTGCATTCTTTCTCTCTAGGCTGTTTACTGTTCTTCACATGTTTTATTAACTCATTGTTTTCTTATTTTCTCCAAAAGATTTGGGAACCCTCTGATGTCAGAGCTCAAGAGCAAATTGAAGAAAACCAGCAAAGAGTGAGGAGAGGAACATAGGTTTTTTTTTTTTTTCATTGAGGACTTGTTGGCTGTTCCAGAGATGGTGTTCTTCAGGTTCCAGATATTTCTGACATCCTGTCACTGCCAGCTCTGGAGCACTTAAGTATACTGTGGCTGTTAAGATTCAGTTTTGCTGAGCATTTGGTCCCTGGCATGCTTCTCATAATCCGCCGACCATTGTGGATGTAAATAGATGCCTTTATTAAAAATACATCTCTATTTTTTTATGTGTAATCTATAAAATGCCTGCAAGATTGTTTCATTTTATATATTTGTGAGTGATCCTTCTTTGAAAGGGGTCAATGAAAATTAAACCTAAGAACTAAATAATCCAATCCATGTCAGTAAGATGAATATTTGTGTTTTTAAAAGCATCTGTGTTTTTCTATTGGAAATAAATTGATCGGACCTGGAATAGCATTTTCAAGTACTTGAGATTGCCTTTTTTTTATTGCTTTTGAAGTTTATGGTTGGCCTAACCAAACTACAATTTCCAGGGCATACATACTAGTCATGATAAATAGTATTCTCCTGTTCAATTCACACAGCTACAGTAGCGTGCGGTGACCATACATTTCAGTGGGAAACTATGAGTAGGACATGGTCATCCACTTCGAAGTGCTATCACAAAACTACTGGTTTATGACCAAACCCACAATTTATGTGTTTTAAATATGCATATTTATTTTTTAACTACATTAAAACTTGCTAACTAAACTACTTATCAATAAGAATTATTTATTCATTTAATTATGAATTCAATGATGTAGGCTATGTGTTGTATTATGTATATATTATACAATCATGAATCAATTTATTCAATCTTAATGTCCTGTCTGACCGGGCCAAGTTGTTTAATGGCTAATTTCTCCTCCAACTTTAACTTTTTGAATGTTTTTTTTTTAAATCAGAAACACAACACTGTTGATCACAGGTGCAAATCCACTCGCCGTGTCTGCATCTGATATTGAAACGATGTATAGGCTAGGCTATTGTATTGCCGGAATAATTCTAGTTAAAACAATCCTAACAGTTCTAGAATGACTGTGGGGCAGTCTTTACGACCCTATTGACACCTTTTAGCGTGTATTGAAATCCTTATTGAAGCCCCATAGGTCATGCGATAAACAGAAGGTGGGGTGCGATCGTTGAGGTGTCCTGCCCCCAACTTTGTTAACACGTTAAACTCAATTAGAATCGCCACTATCATCCAAAAATGTATGTCAAGAGACCAAAAATAGTCGGAAACCCTACATAAACTATAGATAGTTAATGTGACAATCACATTATTAAAAAGAAGCTTAGAACAATTATTTACTGAGGAACTATTTTTTGTGGAGTAGGCTATGCTGCAGGGGGTTCTCTGCCCCACCTGCCCATATGAACGGCACACTACTGCACAGCTATATAATATCAAAACATTTGCATACAGACAGTATGCAAAGTGATGAGTCTGACAACTTTACTATTGAGAATAGCATTCGAGGATGTACAAAAAATGTACTCATGTAATTCTGAAATCAAGTAACAAAAACAGTAATCAATGAAAGTAGTGTAAAAAATGTAAGCCCACGCGAGGAATGACTTGTGCATAGGAATGCCCGTAACCATTGAGGTGAATGTAGTGGAACACACGCTGTCCTAACTGAGCTATGCGGCCCAGCTGACCGCCGCAATGCAATTAGCGGAGTCAAACTGTTAAGTAATTTAATGGCGGTACTCCCTGTATTACGGCAGACTAATATACTACAATGCTGTATTGTACAGTATAAGGTTTTACGGTACGTACAGAACTTTATGTAACCACATTTATTGTTAGCGCCAGTTGTTATGTGTGAGTCGAGATGATGAGAGCGAGAGATAGAGATGATGAGAATGTAACCGTCCGCATCAGTCCACACTTTATTGTTAAATAAATATGGCAAGAGGCTAAAGATTATCGAGACTGTTCTACTTATCCTCCATACGCTATAGAGGACTATGCACTCAATAAAAACCTTAACAGGTTATGGGCCCAACAGAGTTGTTGGACACAAGATAGCATGAAGAAGTTTAATGTGAAGTATTAGCTTCTATGGACTATGTGAGTGAAACAACTTGGAGATAAGTGAACAATATAATCTCGAAAGAAGTTTTACTCGACGTATAGCACGAAAGTCAATCGACGCGACGTAAAGCGCCGGCGCTCCGCACACGCAGAACACGCACTGCGCGTAGGACACCAAGTGCC
>JAOPUI010000061.1:11332424-11346766 GCA_027123135.1 Urophycis floridana
TTATAAAGGCTATTTTGCACAATAGGTGTGCCTTGAGATTTTTACTTGTCCTTTGGTGTGCCTTGGGCACAAAAAGTCTGGGAACCACTGGCTTAGACACATTAAATTGGCCAGGCCATTGGTGTTTGACTCCATCTAGTGACAAGACTGAAGAACTACACAAAAAATAATGAGAAGCCAAGTCAACAATTACAATTGACTATTTAATTCTATGATACTTAGAAGAAGTTTTAATTCAAAGGTACTTGCACTGAATTCAGACACATGTAATTGAGCAGCAGGTCAGGGTTAGGGGCATGTTGCTCAAGGATGCCTACTGATAGACTATGGACATTGGGTTTCAAACCCAGAACCATTCGGCAGGGGTCAAGAAACCCTAACCGATATACAGATACTAGAAGGAAATGTATCCCTTAGACAGATGAATCAGAGATATTTAAAATTCTAAGAATTCATTCATTCTTAATGAACTCATAATTAGCCCTGTGAAATTTGGAACTCTCAATTAAGACTTCAATGAAATTGAAATAAGAGCAGGTGAGACAGAGAGCGAGGTTCCTACTGACCTTGAAGACAAAGCACTCCCCCGTCCCAAAGAAGCTCAGCTTGTTCCCTCCTCTCTTACGTTCCTCCCAGTCTGTGGAGAGGAACGCCCCGCACACCTACACACACACACACACACACACACATTATATACAGACACAGGAACCGACATTCATGCACACACAAATGATATACAGACACAGGAACCTATAAACACACACACACACACACACTTTGACCTACGTCTCCATCTGTGGTTTTGATCAGGAGCAGAGAGGGTTCGTATCCCTCGCAGTGAGAGTAGAACCTTGTGGGACAATACAGGAATTAGAACCCAGGACTGATGCCATACAATGACAAAATATGTATGTCCAAAGAAATATGCAAATATATAATTTTGTCTATTAACAGTCCCAGTTAACGTGTCCCTGATTTTGACCTCCAAGGGTGATTTTGTCATGTTAGTCATATTTTTAACATGTTTATCAAGTGATTTCAGAATCTACCCATTAGTGTCATCACAAGTGACATTCAGTCTAGATTACTATAGTTGTCAACTGGTCGAGAGCCCCAGAGCAAGTGTAGGTTATGGAAACGGTGAATGTTACAATATAAAGAACATATTGTCAGAAATTAATGTCAAAACATTTAAATGTTTGGTTGTAACAGTTAGATAATCTCTTCCCTCATCAATGACATCATATGGCTTGGCCGTAATGATACAAATATTTTCAATAAGGATTTAACATAGGGGAAATCACAGTAGAACCACACTGACCAGGTATATAGTCCACTGGGAAAGCTGGTTGCTTGATATCCCCAATGCATTTGAAAGAAACTGCCGTTTGGCTTATAATCAACATCTCACAATGGTGGCAAAATCATGGAGGTAAAATCGACACCAATGTCTAGTCGATGACTACTGAAAGGCACACTTTGCTACCTGTATTGTTATTGTGACCAGTTGGTGGATTTGACCTCACTCTAACAGGAGGTGTCTACACAGGCTATTCTACATGTAGCCCAGTCCTGAGTCACCAGACTTAAGAATGTATCATGTGATTGACTGTAAATGTGACCAAGACGGTAAACAAGTTCAAGTTCCAAATCGTTGTCTGTGAGGGGAATGAAAGTGGATATGACCAGTTAGATTTCCCTTTCCTCTGCTTATATGTTCACTATTGTTTTTATTCATAAGGACCTCATAGTGATATCAATAATGTAGCCTCATGTATGTTTCTACACATGAAGAAAGATGAATCCTTAGCGAGTGGTCATTACTACAATACATTAAAGGCCCTTCCACACCAAGGCGGATTTTCTGCGATTTTCAGAGCGAATTTCCGCACGGAATTTCACTGATTAACAAACAGATGTGTTCTAGTGAAGCTGTGCACACTAAAAGGCAAAATCCGCTGAGCGGAAAAAAATATCGGACCAGTCTGTTTTGAAGCGGAATTTCGCTTGCGGAAAAATGTGCCTGACCAACCAAAATATGATTTAATTGTCTTCTACTATGACATAATAGAATCCGAAGCAAAGAGGGAAAAAAAAACCCAATGGGCGACCGACTTATTAACCTTGTCAGCCAGCACCCGGTTAAACTAACATGTTTTTTGCCTAGTGCAATCAATGTAAATTGTATATTATTAGCAATATATCCATTGTCAAATTGTCTGTTAAAACAAAGAGCTGGATGCGCCAGTATTGGTGTTAGATGACAACGTTTATGTTAAAGCTTCGCCAACAGGGGGTTCTGCTGCACCCCCACTTCCCATGTCACTGCCCTGCTGTCGCCTCCGCTCCACCAAGGGGTGAACCCAAAACTTTATTTATTTTTTTGTTCCTATTCTCTAACATGTTGATCACTAAAATATCTTCGTCACTTGATGACATCTTTACCACTGACACTCTCACGACTGACAGTCACGGGCCAAACCCGCTATAGGACGGCGCCAAAGCTGTGCGGAATAGAACGCGGAATATTTTAAAAAAAACGCACCGCACCTGGTGTGGACGCAGGTGTGGAATTTTCGTGCGGAATTTCGCATTCGCTTTTTTTTTTCCCCGCATTTCCGCTCCGCAATCCGAATCCGCCTTGGTGTGGAAGGGCCTTAAGGGTGCGGGGCATGGAGAGGACGAGTTGGGATGCGGGGGGGGGGGGTGCGTACCGGTTGAGGCTGCACCCATGTGTGGCAGTGGTGAAGAGCAGCTGAGGTTGGCACAGGGCGAAGCGCTCAGGGATCCACGACCAGATGTCCCGCATCTCCTTGGCGCTGACGATCTCAGAGGAGAAGGTGTCCGGGTTCAGGGCCAGCTGCATGTTACGCCTGGAGGGGGGGAGGGAAAGAGAGGAGACGGAGGGAGGTGAAAGGGAGGGAAGATAGATAGAATCTTTATTGTCATTGTACAACAGCATAAAAAATACGGTGGCACAACAAAATTGAGGCACAGCTCTCCCTTAAGTGCAAAAAAATAAATATTAAATAATAAATAACTAAAACCAGGCACAAACCAACAAACAAACAGACAAAATAGGGACACTATATACAAACTAGAAAGTAAAAAAAGGGACAGACTGTGATGAAAACAGCGTGAAATCAAGCGTATGAAATAAGGGAAAAGAGAGGAAGAGTGAAGGGGGAAGGCAGAAGATCGGAAGAATGGACAGATGTAGATAGACATAGGCAAAGGGGAGGGAGAGGGAAAGAGAGGCAATGATGATTATATTTGAAGACTTTTGGTGCAGCTCACCAAGTACATTTTGTATCTGTAGGCGTGGGAGTGCTGCTAGCACGTGTTTCACCCTACTATTACACCTCTGTGATAAAGGCCTATTCTAGTATTGTAGGCTAGAACCATTTAAAAGGCAAAAAAAAAATCACACTTCTGCATCTTGCAAAGCCCCAGGTTGCTACTGGAGCGTACACTTCTGCCAGTGGAGGACATGCGCTACTTCTACAGAGGTAGGGTCCAGTAATCGCTGATTGGATGAGTAGGAAACAAACAAAGTGTTTGTTCTTTTTTCAACAGCGAGACACAGGGATGAAAGTAATGCTCCTGGTAAAACCAAAACACTGCATTTTCAGTTGGTTGCGACACATCAACCGCTTTTCAGCAGTGAAATTAAATGATTTTGCATATTTTCAATGGAGCAAACTCACATTTCTTTATGTTCATGTACATTTTGGGTCGAAAACACAATAGCAGGAAACTCTGCAGAAATGCACAGCTAGTCTGAGTCCCGAAATGGATTTTTACAAATGTAGGGAACTCTGTATTCATCTTAAATCCATGTCTACAGAAAGGCAAAGAAAGCCCAAGAAACGGATGGAGAGGAGATTCAGCAGAGACGTGGAAGATGAAGGGACAGGGATTGGGAGGCGAGAAGAGGAGAAAGGAAATGGTAGAAGTTGCGTGAGGCAGTAGAGACCCTACCTGACTCTGTGGGAGAGCAGAGAGCGAGGCATGAATACAAAGATGGAAGGATGGAAGAACACACATGGTGGAATCAACCCCAAAAATAAAAAAAAAAAACGTTTGAACACACAGAAAATATATTAAATAAAACAATAAGAAAATAATAAAGTAAAGCCACTGGACAGACACATAAAATGGCAAACAGAGAAACAGAAAGAGAGCGAGAGATAGAGAGAAAACACTCCATTTGACCTTAATGTTAGAGAGAGAGGCAGTCAGGCAGAATGGTATCATGGTATTACTAGAAGTAGGGCTGGGTTCCTGCTATAATGTCGACTCGCTTCAGTTACCCGATTACCATAGTGGAAAAACTGGATCGGTTTCTCCACATTTTCACACATCCACTGAACAAATATAAAGGCCTAGATTCAAAGGTCAATCACAGGATTTCAGGAATCAATATCTTTTCCATCAATTAACGTGGCAGTTTGTGGTTCTCCCGCCCTGTTGCGCCTGCTGCTTCAGTTCCAGAAACTAGTAATGAATCAGTTCATTTCTGCCCTTTATCAGAGACACAGCAGATGACAGCGGACAGAGCAGAGGGACTACAGGACTCAAAGCGACTACGAGCATTACCGTTTCTGCTTGACGACGATGCCCTTCTGCTGCAGTGACCTCTCGTTGGTCAGCTGCAGCAGGGTGATCTCCTTGCGGCTGAACAGGCGGATGGAGAAGGCCTTCTCCAGCAGCTTCTCGGCAGTCACCGACGCGCCGAGGCCCCGGACGAAGGCGTGGATGTCCTCCCGCACCACCGCGGAGTCCTGCTGCGCAGGCGGCACCGGCGCCCCGCCGGCGGCCTTGTGCTTGCGGTAGAACTTAAGCAGGGCCAGCGCAACGCGGTACAGCACCTTGTAGCCCTCCACCAGGAACACATCCAGCACCCGCGCGGCATGGCCGAACGGCAGATCCCCCAGCACCCAGCGCTGCCAGTCCGCGTACACCTCCAGCACGTCCCGCGCAGTGGCCACCACCAGCTTGTGCGCGGCGGGGCAGTGCTTGTTGGCCAGGTCGCCGAAGGTCATGCAGGACGACTGGTAGGCCAGGTACGTCTGGTCCAGGAGCCGCCGGCCGGGCTCGTTGCACGCCAGCAGGCGGCTGGTGAGCTCGAAGCACTGCGCCTCGTCGCCGCTGAAGTGCAGCAGCAGCGCCGCCACGGCGGGCAGCGCGGGGCAGTGCGAGATGTCCGGGAACTGGCCCGCCACGCAGGAGAGGACCCGGTGCACCGACGCCACCGCCTCGGGCTTCAGGGCGTAGCGCGGCACGGGGCTGTCGTCCACGAATTCCGGCAGGGGAATGCAGGCGGAGGCGGGCTTCTTCTTGGCGGCGGCGGCGGCGGCGGCGGTCGCTGCGCCCATGAGGTCGCTGTAGACGGCCGCGTCGGGCGTGACCGTGCGGCAGGGGATGTTGCCGATGAGGTGCCGGTAGGCCTGGCAGCGCAGCGCGTGGCTCCGGC
Organism: Urophycis floridana; assembly: GCA_027123135.1. NCBI lineage: Eukaryota > Metazoa > Chordata > Actinopteri > Gadiformes > Phycidae > Urophycis > Urophycis floridana. Next base: position 11,337,901 of record JAOPUI010000061.1, read on the forward strand.
ACCACTGGCCCTGCCGCGCCTGCTGCTTCAGGTCCTTCACGTCCAGCTTGGCGGGCGTGCCCGGCGCCGGGTCGGCCGCGCCCATCTGGGCCCAGTCCACGAAGCCGCCAGCGTCCTCCTCAGACATGGCGCACGGAGCACCGCGGCGCGCTGAGATGAGTGGAGGACAGAACCACATATTATTTATTTAAAAAAAAAAAATGTTTTTTTTTTACCATTCATGTCAGTATCAAGATTCGCTGCCTCTGCAAAACCAGTATAATCGGGATGACTCAAAAAAAGTTTTTTTTGGAATAATCATTGTAAGGCAATAACATCAATGAATCTTAGTGGATACAAATTAATGCTACCGTCCTACAGAAAGCGCTATAATGTATCCACCAACAGAATATGCAAGATATTTTCATCAACTATGTTTTGTTGTCTTTTTGGCCACGTTCATTTCATAAACACCAACAGACCGACAGAACCTGGCCCCAATGTTAACCACACATGTTCAATTCAGACAATAACAATCTTAACATCGAATTACAGTAAAGAATCGCAATACACATCGTACCTGCACTCAATTTTTTTTATTTCTTTTTTTAAATCCCTGCAGATTCCAATTATTTACTGTTACTATTCACTGTTGCTACACGAGACATATCAAAGTGAAAGTAGCCAATGTTGTTCATGGCTGTGGACAGTAATGTTACAGGACAGTGCTTACTTATTTACTGATTTATGGACCCGAATACACCGCATGCCAAATTATTTTGGGGTTTTTCATTTAAACTCATGGATGGTTTTGTGTCTAATGGCTCTTTGGATCACTAAAATCAATCTCAGACACCTGTCCTAATTAGTTTGCCAGGGGGGCACAAATAAAGGAAAACTACTTAAGGACTTTCCACATTATTAAGGAGGACAATGCTTAATGTTTTTTCCTTGACCGCAGTTTCCATGATCATTTCACAAATTGACAAGTCTCTAGCCATCTTCTCCTTCTCTGTAACTAGTTATTTATAGGTTGTGGTGTGAATGCTTGCTGATGGATGTATTTGATTGATTCGATTAATTGTCCAATCACGTTAGATGAAAGATTAAAAATATGGAAAACAATGCCATTGGTCTGGGAGCAAAGAGGTGCGACCGAGAAGCACATTTTTATGCTGCCTCCACTTGTAAGAGAGCAAATAGTTTGCTGGATCTCAGACTCCAGCATGACCTGGAGGAGGGCTTTATATCGAATGACAAATAGCAAGCCTAGGTTAAAGAATTGTCGTTGGACGCATTTAAATGGTTGCAGGCAGTGGCAGGTATGGTCTATTATACCATTACGCAAGGAAAAACGGGATGTATTTTTGTTGACTTATTATGATTTATCGTATTTGTTATGGTTGATTGATTCATGGTTGAACTTGGTAAATATTGACGAGTCAATTATATATACGAGCACTCTATTGTCCCATCGCCACAGGTTAAAGGGCATCTTGCACTAGGATGCCTACAGGTGGACAGCAAACATTTGAGGTTTGAACTTCTGGTGTCCCAAGACGAACCATGACCACCGCCCCCAGCTGCTCCAAGCGTCATTTCCTCTCACACATGCGCAGAACGTATGTGCTGGTTAGCCGTTAGCTATAGTCTTTACAGTGTGTTCTAGTGCAACTTTTTGGCCAAGACACAGACAAGGCAATAATTGGCATTCATCAAAGCTAGTTCTTTGAAGTTAGTTTGGCATGTCAGGGCCTTAATGCCAATACTGACAGCTAAATATGAGTTTTATTTATTGATTTCCAAAACGAGGACTTTAAGCTCTGCAGTTTTTTTTAATGAACGCCTCCTTACATTACACCTGTTATGTACACCTGAAAAAATATGCAAATGTTCTCACATGATGCTCATTGAGTATAACAGGGTCTTTTGTATTGGAATATTGATGTAAAGTGGATTACCTTGATGTTGGGATGGTGTTAGGGGATGGTGGTGCTCTAATATTAGGGTTGGTGTTAGTTAGTGTGTTAGTGTTGGGGTGAGACCTACTGGTGGTTGGGGTGAGGGGTGAAAACCGCAAGGGGGTGTCGTGGGATTAGCCCGGCCCTTCAGTCCTTCAGAGAGTAGATGCCCTGTCTGGTACTAGCTGCCCATGCTGCTGGCTGGAAGCAAGAGAGAAAAGATATTATGGCCTTCACTGAATGTTGACTGTCCTATCGCATGGCTTGGTTACCCAAAGTTAACCAACTAAATTTGTCCTGCCCCAATTTGATCCATTTCAACATGCGATGACACATCGAATACAAAGTACATTTGTACGAATCATTTACAGTGTCAGGTTGGACTGTATCGTTCAGGCTCCTCCCACACATGGGTAGGTCCTCATCCCATTGGCTTCATCTGTCTGAATGCGTGTGTGTTTATTGGCCTCTGCAAATCAAAGTTTCGTTCCAGGAATTCCAAGTAAAGGCGCAGGAATCTGTTTAAGATTAAGACATTCGTTTGGAACTACAAATGGTCACAGGATAATTTGTTGGACAGAATGCCAGTTCAATAAAACTGTCCCTTCCATTTTATCTCTAACTGGTGACATGTGACCAGACGACTAGATAAGACAACCTTATGTGCAGAATGACGCATCACGTGTTATGGAGGCTAGGAAGATGCTGAATGGGTTTCTAGAGTTCTTGATGTAAAGATATGGGGAAACATAGTCCTTTAGGTCGGACAAATGTACAACATCATGGAAATTGCACAAACCATGTGCAATTTCCATGATGACTTGCTTTTGCCCCAGATCATAACCACACCAAACCTTTACCTTGCCATCTCCAACCTATGCCGGATAGTAAACATCTCTAACACGATACTTAACCCTAATCATCTTTAACCTAATATCTAACCACCTCTGATGTTATACCTAAATCCTCTTTAACCTAACACCTTACCAACCTAATACCTAAACAATAACCAATCTACATAACTTAACCATCTCTGATCTAATACCCAAACTTAACCATATCCAACATCATAGCTAAACTCAACCATATCTTACCAAATACATAAACCATTCAAAAAAGTTTAAAAACTGTCAGTGTCAAAGGCTTGAAGTGATATATGAAGTCAAAACTTCAAAAACTTCGAGCTAATCGATTAGTTTATCCTAGCCATTTTGAAATCATCATAATACATTAACTTTCCAATCAGAGTTACACGATTCACTCTATGCTGACCAACCATGTGACGTTACTTTAATACATTCCAGACAGAATGACTACTACTCTTTTTCACACTTGTTTTTAATTCCTACTGCTGACGTTCCTATTGCTGATGTTTATTTAGATTTCGTTTTTTAATTGTGTGCTGCTGTCACAATCAATAAATAATATCTTGACCAAACCAGATTTTAGAACAGTTACATTTGTAATGTCACAGGTTAGGCCTTTAAAATTGAGCAGTTCAGACTGCACGAGAAGTAAAGCGACACTTCTCGGTCATTTACACCACAGTTTTAAACTCCTTTAGATTAGCAGGGGAACCACACTCCACAAGGGCAAGACTGCATACACAAACACATTTCCATGCAACTTGAATGATTAGCCTGCTATCAATATTACGATATTCTTCCAAAGTAAACCAGCCTGTAATATGTGGTAACCATCCAAATCACTTAAAAAGACGTGGGGAAATGCAAAAACATGCAACACAGCAGATTAAGAGCGGTTATTCTTGGCTGCAGCCAAATAAGCTAGCAGGCTAATAGATGCAAATGAATGGTTTCCTCTGAACAATTGTACGGTCTGTCACGCAATTTAAACTTTATTTTTTACGTAAATCTACAGCATTGCATGTAATACAGCACACGCTCAGCATATATAACGTAATACAATACCTGTCGGGTAATTCAGCTGCTATCTGAAGAGACAAGACGCGTCTTGAGACGCAAGGCAGCGCTCACTGTTGGTGATTTCTTACGCATGCGCAGTCTTTGTGCAACAAATCGCCGCCGGGTTCTCTCAGTTCAATTATAGCACTATTGCGGCTATATGTGGCTGATCCAAGGACTCGATAAATATATATTCCAAAACATGATATCGTCTCCACCATTTCCACCTCCTTTTTCTCAATATTCAAATGGTATACAACGTTCAAGAACGCATGACTTTGTCCTTAACCCAAAAGCAACCTCCAAAACACAGCGCAACTCATGACATGTATTAAACTAATCTTATTTAGAGTTAATTGGCTCTCTTGGACGCTGATGGGTTAATTCATTTTAAAATGCATCTGTGTTTTCCTGGGCCCTGTGCTGTTTGACATTTATATTACCTTATTGGAAATTATTTGGATGATTTTGTCAAATATAGCCTAATCGGATCACTCAAATGCTTTGTTTGGGGCTGGAGTGAGGCATGGGGTGGTAACAGGCCCCTAAAAAATGTCCATCCTGACTGCGACCCCTCACACATCATCTTAACCGACATTAATTCGAGACATTAATCAGTCTGGAAAATGTCATGGGTCTCATGATATTTTATTTTATTCTGTTGATTCCTCATGTGCTGTTTGGTTCTGCTTCATGTCAGGCTAAAGCTCTGCTGCCCTTTCAACACAATCACCAGCAACAGTTATTCGTGTCATTATTCACTATGTATGTTTAAGACTGTGAAACATTTTCTGCTTTTGTGAAGACATTTTCATCTCCACTCCTTTCAGCCTTATATTGAAACCTTTTATCACAAGATGTTACATTTGTGAACAAAATGGTTAGCACAAATGCGGATTAATCCATCCTGAAAAGCTGACAGCCTAGCGTGTGTGTGTGTGTGTGTGTGTGTGTGTGTGTGTGTGTGTGGCTCACATAAACCCATGCATAAACCACGTAGGGCTTCCACGCACACTCTACATCCCACATTCTCATGTGCGTTGTTTTTCCCATCCAGCGGAACGATAGTGACATCTGCTGGTGATAGTGAGTGTTGCTGCCAAATGTTGACCTCATTCCAGCTGATAGGCTCCGCTAATGCGGCCGTTTACTATTCCACCACAGAGCCAACAGAGAAAGGCATGGCTTTAATGGTACCTAATGTTCAATCTACAACGGTAAAACAATTAATATTTAGGTTTTTCTATGGTTTATCTATGATCTACAGAGGGCATACTTTTTCTGCTCGAACTCTCTCTGTAAGACATTCCAAGTTAATATAAGCCTTGGAACATGTGCGCCTTTGCTCATGTAGGCTATTAACTACGCATTGAACATTTCCTTTGTGCAAGCTAAAGCTCATTATTTTCATTATTGAGTGTGAGTAGATGTTTTATCACTGGTGGATTTTTAGTCCATTCAGAGTTCTTTATGGCGCCGGTAAACCGCTCCGTAATGGCGTTTCTCCGCTGTCTTTGAAAGGGACCGAGTCACCCAATGAGGTGTGTGTGTGTGTCTGCGAAGCGAGCAACACCTTCGGTATTCTTTTGTTGGGAAGGGAGTGAAGTTTCCGTATACACCGCGAGATGGCCAGCTACTGAGACCGGAAGAACTTGACCAGATTAGGAGGTTAAGCGGGTAAAATAAACAAAAAGTAATAGCGAGAGAGATTCAAGATTCAAAATTCTTTATTGATCCCCGGGGGAAATTCAAGAAAAACTCGTTTTCTTTCTTTATTTCGTTATTTTATTTTGAAATTTCAAAAGAGGCATGTTGCTTTCACGTTTGCTTTTTTAGAATACCCCCTCTCTAGGTTAAACACATGCATATGCTTTGATTGGCTGGTTTGGTTACCTGGTCACCCACTGATTAAGCCTTGGCGCGACACACAGGTCCGCCACTTCTTGAAACTGAATAGAAGGTGTTTACTGGGGAACCCGCCCTGCCTCACAGTCAACAAAACAGTTCACAGAGGGGTCCACAGGTATTGTGGACCGTGTGTGTGTGTGTGTGTGTACTTCCTCTGCATCTGTGATCCTGATCCTTGGATGGGCCAGCAAGTGCAGCAGCAAGTTGAAAAATATCCGATATATCATAGCTCTGTGAAGGTGTGGACACATCTTAATCTCAGAAAGTATCCTGGTAGAGAGTGAAAAAAACCCAACCTTTTTCTTCTACCTATCTGGATTTGGGTGATCTAGTCACTAATGGCTGGGGTGGCCAAAAGGTTGTGTGTTTGAGCTCCAACATCTGCAAACGCCCTCCCCACTCCTCAAGGACATTTATCAGAATTTGCATTGAATAAATGCATCTGCCGAATTCCCTATCCCACTCTTAGCGTGAAACTGTACACAATGTTTAGATACTGTATGGCCTCCTCTTAACTTTGTTATGTTTGTCATGGAAATCATAAAGATTTACATACATGGCTGCAATGTCAACATCCACCAAGAAACAAGACTGAATGGTCGGGAGTGAGACAAAAACCAACATTCAATCACCAGACACATCCGTCTTGGCAAGCAGCTCCAAGTCCTTTGATGGGGGTGTATGTCATGTGTCACACCGGGAAATGAATGAATTCTTGTGCATGTTGTTGACAGACGGCCCAAGTTTCCATCCCACAGTTTAGTACACACTCGGTGGTGGGTCCACGCCTGAGATGAAGCTTTTGTCTTTCGCACCAATGACAAGTCTTCTGCTCCAGTGTCAACCCAAACACTTGTTTTTTAAAGCGTAGTTGTAAAGGTTGAGCCTGCGGCTAGCAGAGGAAGCCATCATACCTTTCCTGGATTACAGCTCCAAAGTATACTGTCAACACTTTGCGTTGAGGATTTGTTTGAAGAGCAGGCATTGTTTTGAGTTATTTTTTCCATTTCCACAAATACATATTAGCGTATTCAGTCATGGTCGCTGTCCTCCAAGACCTTGTCCATAGAGAATCGTGCCGGGAAACAGACACAGAAGCCTGCAGGATTTGGTAGTACAAATCCCCCTAGGATTTCTGTCTGATTTGAGGTGGGCGGGCTCAAGGTTTGATTTGTTTTCTTATTAGTTTGACAGCAAAAGGTTGTTAGCGGGAGGCTTCTTTTTCATGAAGCATGATGTTTATGTTTCTATTCTGTTGGTTTTGCTTCTCCCTGATCAAAAACTAAATGATTTAGTGGTGACAACAGGGCAGGAATACAGAACTTTCCAGAGTTTCCATCGCTAAACCCTAAACCCTTCTCTTCTGGTCACACAGCAGGGGGATTAGCAGCTTGGCCCGACGACTTAAACCCACAAACTCACAACAGTGTTGAAAGATTCAGAACATCTTGGACGTCCAAAAGGAGGGTGGGAGGGAGACAGAGATTCTCCTCCTCTAGGGAAACGCTTTCAGGGAAGACAATAGAAACCAAACCACCACAGCCACAGACTTTGATCTCATTCTGGCGACCACACCAAAAGTTGTATACAAACACTACAGGACCATAGGCTTGCTATTTTTGAAAGGTGGGGTGTTGGGGTGCTATTATCATTTATAATAGCACTAGTGGTGCAGCAAGAACTGTTTGCTTGCTGCTGTGGAAAGTAATCAAATCATTCTTTATAGGAATAATTCAAGTTGATGGAGTGGGGGGTGTTAGAACCAAACCATGTTGTGAGGGGTAAAGGGGTATTTAGTAGACGCTTTTATCGAAAGCGACTTACAATCAGTACATTTGTGGGGTTTGACATGTGGAGGAGGGGGATCAAGTGTTACAGTTAGTGGACGACCTGCTCTGTCTAGCCGCTCTACCCACTGAGCTACTGCCGCCCCGTATGGGGGGAGGTTATGACACAGACTAGCCCATGTTATCTGTACACATGTGTGTATGTTCATAGACTAAACCGTGTTCTGTAAGTATGCAAGATATCGGGATGAAGGAGGTTGTCTTGAGGTAGAGAAGTGTAGGCAGTGCTCGAGTTGAGGGGGATGGCATAAAAAATGAAATAAAGATGGTCAAAATCATCTCCTTTCTGAAACAGTCATCCCCCCTTCCCATCCCCTGTTATTTTATCAATGAATGTGGACATATTACCACTATTTCAATGTTTAGTTTTTGCGTATATTGAGTAAAATACTGTGGGCAAGGGGCATGCGGTCATTCAATGACACGAATGAATGAATGAATGAATTGACGTGAGGTCAGTCAGTGGCATAGCAGCGCTGCACAGGTGACGATGGCCAGCTGGTAAAAGTTAGAGCGGGTAAAAGCAGAGACACTATGGAAGGAGGAGACCCATCACTCCCATTGAAATGCATGGGGAAACTTCAGAACGCCAAGATGGCAGTTGTTTGCACATGTCCCGCCGCTTCCGGTGCCAAAACCACCAAACCCACTGATTTTAGTCTGTTTTTCATTGTGATTTCAAACATGTGTTTTTTATGCCCTTTAAGGCCACATCCACACGAAGCCAGATTTCGAAAACGATTTTTACCCCCCCCCATTTTTCTCAGCAGGGGGCCAGACATTTCTCCGTAATGATGGAGTCATTGCTGAAATGCATCTAGCTCTAGAAACGCTGTAGTAGTACATATTCCAGGCCTGTATGTGGTGCTGTTTCAGCTACAGAAAACCACCGAAAAATTAAGAAGAGGCGGAGCATGTGCATAAAGCCTGCGCGCAGAAAACAAACAGACAGTCCAAGAAGGAGAAGTAACTGAACAACAACAAACTAGGTTGTTGTATTATACATTACTGTATTATATATTATATATGTTACTACGAACGTGATATATATCCCCCTAGCGTGTTACTAAGGGTCATTACCTGCTGCAGCACCATCAGCATCATCGTAAAGCCTAGTTTATACTTCTGCGTTTAGTGACGGACGACGGAGACGGAGAGCCCTCTCCGTTGTCAGAGAGCCCGACGGAGAGCCTCTCCGTCGTCTCCGTCGACCTGAAATATTTTTTAAGTATCCGTCACTCCGTCT
>JAOPUI010000061.1:11406173-11416179 GCA_027123135.1 Urophycis floridana
GCTGCAGTGTCTTGCGGCAGGACACGGTGCAGGCACCGTACCACACAGTGATGCAGCTGGTCAGGAGGCTCTCGATGTAGAATGTTTGCATGATGGTGGATGAGGCCCCAGCTCTTTTCAGTTTGTATGTATGCATCTCTGTATGTATGTACGTATGCGGTACTGTCGTCTTTCTTTGTTCTTTGTTTCATTGTGTAAGCAACTTTGGGTCTTTGAAAAGCGCTATACAAATAAAATTAATTATTATTATTATTATTATTATTATTACTGTGTAGATCAAGGGTGCCCAATGCATGCGTTGATCGCAATCGACCGGTTGATCGCAAAAGTAGTGTGGGTAGATCACATGGCAGTAAAAAACAGTCGATGTTAGTCAATCATCCATCCTCACTATGACATTTGCTACTTGACTGACAGGCAGCGAGTCTGATATCTTTTCTAACACAAGGTTAGCAAGCATGAGCGATAGCATTTGTAATGTAGGTTGATCATTTTGACTTGTAATACATAAACCATAACATAAACAAAAAAAAACTTAATCTGTTGTTGCTTATTATTGTTTAGTAATAAATGCTGCTTGTGCTGTTGTATAAAGCTTGTGCGGTTGTATAAATTAAATTATCTTGAGCATTCTGCAGAATGCTCAAGATAATCAACGCAGTGCTGATATTCAGTATAACAGCACTCCCTCTTGTGGGATATTGCTGAAGTTTACCACAATCAACAGTTAACTACCATAGTCAATCACTGACAATCATTCAACATCCAAAACCTAACCACCAAACTAGCTGTTAACAACCAACATCAAATACCCAAGACTCACTGCATGGGCCAGCAAGCTGGAAAGTGTCCTGCTTTTACAGAAGAATTGGATCTTGGAACAACCAATGTTCCCTGCAGTAGGGAAGATGTCACACCACAAGAACCTTGTCCATTAACTGTGTCAAACCACTGGAGCAAACCCACAGCATGACAGTATGTTCTCACCAGTTGAGACTCTCCCAGTAACACTTTGCCATGGTGCTCATGTTGACAAATCCAAGTCACACTTTTGTTGTATTGTTGTCATTGAGAAATTCTCTGAAGGTTCTCATTGAATCGTTCGGAAACAACAGCAGAACCAAGAGTAGACACAAAACATCCGGTGTATTTGATTGGACTGCAGCAGAACGTCCATGGAACCACATCAGTTCTTACAAGAGGAAAACAAAAAAGGGGGGGAAAAAGCAGAGTGGAGAAGGAGACGGCCTGAAGGTCAGTCTAATAATAAGATTCACTGCAAACGTGAAACATTCCCCAGCAAATACACGTTTTTTCCATGAGGATAAACTAATAACGCGATGTGGCTTGTGGTGTGAGGAGATATTTAAATGTATTGGCCGAGATCCTTCTCTATATTTACTTTTGGAGGCATGGGACTACTTCTCTGCTCCCCATGCAAATGCAACACTATGCTACGCTACGCTGTTGCAAATCAGAAATGCCCATTATTCCTGCCATGAAAGCCCCATAGCTCAGTGACAGCTCACCCTATGCTTAAAAAAGCCATAAAGATGAAAATCCTAAGATACCTGCATTAGTCCAGCATAGGAAGCCTATATTGATGCAGCCTTACGGTCAATCATTTTAGATATACTGTATGTCATTACAGAGCAGATTGTGGTTAAGTGTATTATAATTGGGGATATCGACAGGGAGACTGCAGATTTCAGGGTTCGAACCAACATCCTTTCTAGGTGAGTCCAACACCCAAGCTAACTAGAGCAGTAATTCTCAAACTTTGACCCATGGGACTGATTTTGCACATAATCATTTGCAGTACCTTACAGTTGAGAAAAAAAAAAAGATGAGAAAAGGATAGCGACAAATGTGTGTTTTCAAAATAGTCTGCAATAAGCCTGTGCGGGCTCACTGATGACACGACACACCCCTGCCAGACGTTTTGCTGGACACCATTAGACCACCCTGCCCCTTGTCCTGACAGCAAACCCCCGCGCCCTCGGGCCCTGGTGGCACTGTGGTACCTTTGCAGGCCCGCCGGTGGGTGATGGGTCGGGCCATGTCTCGGTAGAAGCCCTCCTTGCAGTAGTGGCAGTGGCGTCCGGCGGTGTTGTGGCGACAGTTCATGCACACGCCGCCACTCTTCCTCCCCGACAGCTTGTACAGCTCCATGTTGAAGCGGCAGCGCCGCGCATGCAAGTTGCAGTTGCACGCTAACAAGAGAAGCGGAGAGAGAGAGAGAGAGGACAGATTAGCATGGTCGGCATGGCTAGCGTAGGTAGCAGTTAACTAACAGACGCCTTGGTTGTTTTGGATGTAATAGTAACACTATAAATAAAGTAAACAGCATCCGTACAAAAATAAGTAATTATATGAAAAATGTGTCATTCAGACTAAAAGTGAGTTAGGCTCACCAAACATTAACAAACTATGACCACATAACCACATTTTAGGATTTCTCAAGGCACATAGAATGTAATACTATTTACAATGGTGCTATTGTACCCAATTGACCTCCAGTGAATTCAGAATGCCATTTGGTGCCATTTCAGAGAGTACATACATTCCTAGTATGGGTGGCCCCAGCAGGACTCATAACCTGGCAGCAGTGATGTTGTGCGTGACCATGTTCAGTAAGCCAGGACCACAGCTACGGCGCTGTACTATACATAGAACTTCAGCAAGGGCTAAGCCATCACCAGTGTCTGGTCTGCCAGCAAGATGGGGCACATAGGAGGGGTGGGTGCATTCTTTTATGGTAGGCCTATAGTGCTAAACTCAATCAAGTTGAAGTATTTGCAGCAAGCTCATTTTGTCCATTTCTTAATTAATGGTGCCAACTTGATTATTTATTAATCATCTGGAAAGGAGAGGGATAGTACTCTCATTAATGGCTAATGAGATCCGACTCCTGAAAACTATTAAAAGTCACGACCGTGCAGATGAGGCAGGGGAAGATGGATTAGAAGTGTCAAGCCATCTGGTTGAGAGACGGGCCCTTTTCAGCTCATAAATTCTAATGAGAATGAGACATGACATGTCAGCTCCCTCAGTGCCTACTTCAAGGTGGCAATGTGAAACTAAATCATCCCCTTCTCCTTTTGTTCTATCATTTAGCCATTTATCTTATTTTGTACCTATTCAACAGAGGAGAAATGCTACTTTCTCAGAATTAGTACTCTCTGAGTACTCTTTTTCGTTCGACCAATGGAACATTTTCCCTACAATCCAACTCCTTGGTTCTGCCAATGGAACACGTTCCCTATGTTCCAACTCCTTGGTTTTTATCAATGGAACTGTTACTATACAATACAAATCTTCAAGGTCAGGTGGGCCGCTCAATTCAGCATGCCGGTCGTCTCCGAATCAAACAGAATGCCATCACACTTCATCACCTGCTGGGGCGCCCCCCGCCCCCATGAGCTCACCACCCTGAAGGACGTACACATCATCAGCATGGCCACATGAGACGGAGAGCGCTCCCCTCTTCATCCCATTCCCTTCCCTTATTCACCATTCTGTGTGCAATACTGAAGTGAGGAATTCTCTCACCCTCTCCCTCTCTTTCTCTCCCTCTTCATAAATCTCCCTGTGTGTCCTTGTGGGAGTGTGTGTCTGTTCCGTACCTCTCTCTATCTTTCCCACTCTCTCTCCGTCCCCCTCTGTCTCACCCTCTCCCCCTTTCACCCTCTCTCCCCCACCCTTCTCTATTCCTCTCTCTCCTTCTCCCGTTCCCTCTCCCTCCCCGTCTCCCTCCATTTCTCAGTCTCCCTCTATGTGTCTTTTTCCCTCCACCATTCTCTCCCTTTCTCCCCTTTCTCTTGCCTTCTCCCTCCCTCCCTCCCTCCCTCCCTCCCTCCACCCCCACCACCTTTCTCTGGCTCTGATATGTTCCAAAGTCTTCCATGAAATCAGGCAGAAGAAAAAGTGGTCACATATTGTCTACATTATTGGGTCTTTCTGAGCATGCGTGTGCGAGATTCTGGGTGGTGCACATGCTAGTACATGAAAGAAACTAGGCCTGGTGTGTGTGTGTGTGTGTGTGTGTGTGTGTGACTGAATGTATACACATGTGTGGTGGATGTGAGTGTGTGTTTGTCTGTGAGTGTGTGTGTGTGCAGCATGCATGTGTGCATGAGTATATTTTTCACAGCTGTCAGTACTTGTGGTACTTATTGCTGCAGTACTTCTTAACAACATGTAACATGAAGGAGGATCGCTGGCATCACACTTCTATACCCCCCCTGTTCTATTCAGTGGGAGACGGGAGACAGAGAGAGAGACAGAGAAAGAAAGAAAGAAAGGAAGAAAGAAAGAAAGAAAGAAAGAAAGAAAGAAAGAAAGAAAGAAAGAAAGAAAGAAAGAAAGAAAGAAAGAAAGAAACAAACAAACAAACAAAGAGAGAGAGAGAATGAAGAAAGGAACAAAGAAGGGAAGGAAGGAAGAAAGAAAGAACGAACGAGAGAAAGAAAGAACGACGTATTTATTGTTTCTAATTCCTTGACACTAAAGGCCTTTTCGTGAGGCTTGAGGAGGTATAGGAAGTACTTCAGGTCCCTCTATTGTGCAGGATTTGTTTGGTAAATCCTGATCATGGATGGATGGAGCAACAGGCCAAGACTTTGGCTCACGGCTTACAGGGCACTTCCGAAAGGCCTGAACGGACCTACAGAATGAAGGGTTTGTAATAGACGCACAAGCTCAATTGTACTACTCGTCTTTTTCACTTCTGGATCCTCTGATACAAATGAAATATTGAAAATGATGATGTAGTTAAATTCAAATTATGAATCGGTTTAGTGATAACGACACACAGAAGAGGAAATCAAGATATAGGCCTATACAACCTATTTACTGTAATATTGCTTAATGGTTTTTTAAACAAATACCAGTGAGGTGAACAGTTTCTCATCCTAATTTAAATGGCCAATAAAGGACATCGTCCACCTGTTGATCTGTGGTAGTTAGGCCTAATTGTAAGATAATGCACTGCGATCTGATTGACTTCTGTAATGTAGCGTTGATTGGAAGTCCCTGTTAAAAAACCAATGGCACGCATTTCTACGACGTCAACCCTTCATACATACAAGCAAATGCCACGTTAATGTCACATAAAATATTGTCTGACTCAAAGCAGTTAATCTGGGTATTTCTGGAATACGGGTAGACTATTTAATAAATTATTGTGTGAGGTAGAGGAGATGGCCATGCGGGTTGCTTTGGTCAGGACAGACACAAAGGTCTTGCTGATTAAATATTAAAATTCCAATCTTGAGGATTTGAAGCTTGAGGGGAAAAATCTCATATGTTATGAAAAATGTATCAATGGCAAGCTGTTCTTTTTAATTGTCTTTGTATCCTTTTACGGGAATGGGCATGGCGACCTTCACGTTATATCGGCCTTGTATGAATAAAGAGCAACCGCTAGATAGCGATATTGGACCTGATAATAAGGGTGCATTTTCACTAACTGAAAAAAACCCCTCGATTTATCAAGAGACTGCTGCTCATTCCCAGAGTGAAGCCGATCAAAACATCTGGATACATCCAACTTCCTCCGACTAATTAGAATGTAGTAGATGAACAGAATTAAAATGGGTGTGATCACGATATTTGAAATCGACTGTAAATGTACCCTGCTAAGTGTCAACGTTAGGATGGTGAGGTGGTATTAAGCACCGCTCTGATTATGCCTTTCCACTGAGGTCCCTAGAGGCCAGAACCTTACGCGTATGTCTCTCCACAAGCTTCACACACCCTGCCTTGAGCCTACAGAGTCTGGACCCTCATGTAGTGATGCATATCAGTCTACTGTGTGATGAACCGTCCTCAGAAAAACAACACAGCACATCACACAAATGAGCAAAAAAAAAAAAAAAAAAAACCTCCTGGTTGTGTACCACGTTCCCAATTGTCCGTATGCTATTACATTAGTGAGTTGCATTGTTCAAGTTCAAAAACGATTCCAAAGTTGGTGAACATTTATGATGAATACTTGTGTTCATACATCTGATATAGCTTACTGTTGAGAATGGTGCAAATTTTTGTTGTAAAGTCTTTTGGCATAACTTTCCTTTTGGGTATTGAAACAGCTACGGGACACTTGTGACAGTATCACCTGTCCCATGATGCAGTAGTGTATGAAGTTATAGTTGTTCTATAATACTGTATAACTCTCGGCGAAGAGGTTGCACTCTGCAGCGCCTCTTTAGACCCGCCCCCTGAACATGGTTACCATAGCAACAGTACGAGAACGAGGCAGCTGGCGGAGTTCTCGCGCAGCAGCAGCGTTTCCGCTTACCTCAAATAAAGAAGTACTGGCGAGCGGAGGACGACAGCCAGACTGCCGACAATATCACAAAATAAAACCCTACACAGACCACGGGAAGCGCCGTCAATAGGGAAACTAATGTCTCGAATCTAAAAACAGGAGGGCTTTGCTGGTAACCTTTTCACTGGTGAGTCTTTTCCTTTTTGTGGGAGCTTAACACGGGCCACGTCTCCGTCTTCGTTTCGTTTTCACCGTACCCCCCCCCCCCTCCGTGTGATCGCGTTTACGTTTTTTTTCCGGTAAATTAACTCACCGAAAACGATAATGGCAACGATCGACGGAATAATTTCTCAAGGACATTTTGCGTCCGTTTATCGTTTGCCAACTGTGTGGGGTTTCGGCGTACAACGATTCCCGACGTTAGGACCATTAAACGCAGAGGACAATGCCCCCGCTTCGTCCACGTTCTCAGCCATGACTTTGAAACGATAGAGCCGAGTTGGAGAAGTGATCTCCGTGCTCCGGGGGGGCAGTTACACCGGCAGCGGGACGTTGTCATCATCACCGCGTTATAACGCCAGACGCCGTACCGTACAGAATGTAACAAAAAGACACGACGAGGTCCCCGACAGCGAGGCGTCTTTTACAACACAACACTGTGTGGTTAAATGTTAGAGAACGTGGTGGGCCGGCCTGTTTCCTTTCCCCCCTCTTGTTTAACTTTAGCGCAGACCTTCGTGTGTTACTAGAGCCCGTCGGCCAAACTGCACTCATTGTCAATAGCCCACAGTACAGTTGCACGTGTCGACGCGTGTGACTCGTCTGTACAGGCTGCAGCCACAAAGACCATCCGACAGCTGGGGGGATGTGTTTTGGTACAGTCGCTGTTGTTTTTTGCATGACCATAAATTGTGTTTTTCTCTTTTTTTGTCATTGAGATGCATTGTGGATTGTACGATAATACATGGCATGGTATTTATGTATTTCACAATTTTCCACTCATTTTCCTGTTCTTCGTCTGGCACGCATCTGCCTTGCATTCCTCGAAGTCGCATTGGTGTGGGCTGGTCGTGTCGCACCTTCCTGGTGGTGCCACATTGTTCTGTTCTGCCCTGCTGGGTTGGGATGGTTGTGTTCAACCCGGAAATAGTGTCGAGTTCGGCTGTATTTACGTTACAGTTCAATGGACGAGCCGAACCAGTTCTACACATCTTTTGCGTCTCTGTTTACATTTATTTGTTTTGGGTTGTTGTTGTTGTTTTTTTACACAAGAACAAACCCGATTTAGGAATGAAGTCAGAACCAAATACAACGTTTATTTGTACTTCCTAACAAACGTGTACTTGTCATTATGTTCCGTTTTCATAGTTCGCTGGTACCTTATGTGTACACAGCGTTATAGCCTAATATTACCCTGCGTCCCCCTCCCTATCCCCACAGTGGCTTTTCACACCCCCACCCCCATCTACAGCTTTCTCTTTGTGTCATCGTCTTTCTCTATATTTGAGGTACGACGCCTACAATGCTGCAAAATACGCACTGTAACAACAAAGGCTCTGTGCCTGGTTGCTGCCATGCGGGGCTGCCTCTTTAGGGCTCTCACTAGGTAGGCGAGGCCCGGTTCCGCCACTAGAGGCCGAGGGCTCCAGCCGCGCTGGTACCGACCGAGTGGCAAACCTTCCGCAACTGTTCCCCCGAGGGCCCTGTTTCCTTGAGTGCTGCCGAGCCGGGCTACTGCTGCTGCTCTTGGCACCCAGTCTGCATTGTTGGAGCCCAGAGAGCAGCAGGGAAACTGCATTAGCCGAATTACTACTGGCTGGGTGGACTGGTCAAGCTATGGGGGTTAAGGGGTTACCATTTTGCTCCAAACCCAAAGCTGCAGAAATCCCATCTCATAGCTGCCTTGTTTTTTTCTCTCTCTCCAGTGCATCCGGTTGGGGAAAAAAACACTTATCAAACATGTGTTATGGGGTATACCCTGGCAATACTGTACATTATTCGTCCGCATAAAAACCTGCACATATCAAGGTGAAGGAATTCCAAACATTTCTCTTAAGGTGTCCTTGCACTGTGTCAATACACTTATATTTTAAATGGTCAGTATAGTATGGAGCATTAAACAGAGCTTACGTTCTCCCAGCACTCAACATCCACGTACTGAGAAATGCTGCATGCACGTTTCTCAGTACGTGCATGCAGCATTTCTTCGTGTGTGCTGCATGCACACACGAAGAACCATGTTATAGATGTGTTTTAATGACAAAACACAACACCAACATGTAGACTGCCGTGGCTTTATAAAGCTGGTTCCCGTCGGTTCTGATTGGGAACCCTGACAAGCCCCGTGGAAAGAATGCAGGAAATGGGCAGGACTTTTATAGGGTTTGGTCTTTAGACTTTCATCGATGTCACAGCAAGAGGTGTCTTGATATGATTGCGACTCGTGCGTCCAGTTGCCCAGAATGTGTCAGCCATTCCTGGTCACGCCCTCATGCCAGGGAATGTCACCGCCTGGCTAGGTAAACCATCAGCACTGAGCATCACTATTAGTGTCAGACTGAGAACGCAAACAAAGGATAGCATCAACCAGTCGTTCCTTTATCTTTTGTCCAGAGAGCCACAGCGGCTATTTTTAGCTCCAATGAAACAAGGAAGGACGACAATTGATGGTTCTATGTCTTTATTAGGAATCACAAAATGAAACCCCGCCCCTTGCTCATTCTGTGGATTATTTTTTTTTATTCCTTCAGCCAATGGTATGAAGCATTCTGCTGTGGAGGGTTTGTGCACGTGTGGCACGTGGCCGAAACGTGGTACATAATGTGACATGTATGCCGTCGGCCTTCTTGAACAAGGCTCTAATTATGACGCACCGCTGCATATATGCTACATACCGCCGTTTATAGACTTGGAAAGTCATCGCTGTTCCAGCCAGCGCTCCTGATAAAAATCTTTCCGAGGTAGCGTTCCCAGGCCACAATCGCAGCCCCGAGCACTCAGCCTCTGGTTAACGTGACTCCGGCAGGCAGGAACAGATATATTTCCAGTTACAAATGACTCACTGTTCAGACTGTTAGGAATTAAATGGAGTAATGAAGTTAGGTCCATGCACATGAAAAGAATCCCCGCCCCCCCCCCATGTCAATTGGCACCTTCAAGTTACCCTTTATGGCACTAATGCCTTTTTTTTTTGCTGTCCCAGACTCTCTTGCGTGAAACTAATCAAGCCGATGCTGCATATGTTTAACTTGATAAAGTCACTGCCAATCAATACCCGGCCCCTCAGTGCTCCCGGGGGGAGGGGGGGGGTCAATGATGCATTATTAACATTGAGTCTAGTCCAGTCATTTCTTGAATCCGGGACAAACACAAAGCGGCGGTCCTCTTTGGCACCGCTGACGCGTCTTCTCGGCCCTCCGCTGAGATAAGGCCTCGCAGGACATGGGGACATGTTGTTGTTGTTGTTGGCGCTGCGTTCCTCTTGAACCCTGCCCCCTTCGGCGCGTCCTGGTTTCCGTGCCAACTTCAAGAGGCGCCGTGTCGCCGACTCCCACTGAGCGCGCGTCACGCACGCTCTCGCACGCAGGACTCGACACCGCCGCTGGAGGGGATGGGAGGCGGGTGGGGGGGGGGGGCGCCAGAAAAAGGTGTATTTATCTGGATCCATACACACACACGCACCAACACACACACACACACACACACACACACACACAGACACACACACACACACAC
>JAOPUI010000061.1:11475452-11487000 GCA_027123135.1 Urophycis floridana
ATATATACACACACACATATATATATAAACTACCATTTCCACCAAAAACATGTTCAGTTTCAGGCTACTTAATTCACCCAGAGGGAAATTATTTCAAGAATAATAAAAAGTAAATAGAAAATATAGAAAAATATGCACATACCACAAAATCAGGATTCAGGCCACCAGAGAAGGGAGTATAACAGCAAGCAGATGGTGCTGTTATTGTGCTATTGTTTGTTTATTGTGTTTTTGTTATATTATAAAACTTTATATTTACTTGTCTTTTAATTTCTATTTACTTTTTATTATTCTTGAAATAATGTCCCGCTGGGTGAATCTGAAAGCTTTGTGGGAGGAAATGTAGTTGACATATTTTCCTATCCCCTCAACACTGTTTCAAAACCTCCCCCTTCAAAACACTGCCAGGCGTCTGTCTGTTAACCCGGACCAGGGCCAAGCAGGTGAACACAACGGATGAATTGCTTCATACATTATTATGGAAAGACTCCTGACAGGCAGCTTTAAAATTATGAACACATTGCCTCAGAGACGCTTTCTGCATTTTTAGACATGCCACTACGAGGCATTGCATTGAAATGAAGCGTCAACTCGTAAAAGGGCCAATTAAAAAAATACCTAATTTAAAATACAAACATAGCCGATGCCAACAAAACCTCACAAGTAGGGCCATAGTAGCTGCCTAGTAGCTCACTAGTGGCTCACTGGCCATTTGCTAGTCCCTCACTTTAGTCATATTAGTAACTAGCTAGTAGCTGTTGTGTCTAGCAGATGTGATGAGCTCTTTCTTGGGTCATTTCCTGTAGAAACAGGAAACATCAGGCCAGTGACCAGATGTTTTCTACATTCTGTCAACTGTCCTTCTATGACACTTCATCACCACCACAATCTTCACAATCACCTTCCAATGGGGCATGACAACTTCATTGGACGATACGAAGACAAGGAAAACTGAACAAACCCCACAGAGAAAAGCAAGGAAATCAGAGATGAAAGAGTTAGCATTGGAGTGTAAGCGCTGACTTGGCAGTCAGGAAGTGGGTTGAGTAAACATCAGATTGAAAGGAAAAGTCACATAGAAACAGCCCATAGTCACCACAGTTAAAGAATGTAATCATGACATTGGGTTTCTTACTCTAGGAGTTCCTCCATCTTGGCTCCATGTGCTGCCACAGACACAGTTGGTCAGTGTGTTGGTGATGCACACAGAAGGTCCATCTGGGGAAACACAGACGGATTAGTGAGTCGACATTCTAGTTCAAAATACCCATGTGAACAGGAAACAAACACACACCCCTTACCTTCCAAGTATGTGTGGGTTGCATATTAATAAACAAAATGAATGAATAATATATATAACAATATCGATCCTCCTGAAAAGAGCACACTTTCCTAGATCTTAACAAATTGATCTACATTGTCCATCAGTTTAAAATGCACAAACTGTCATGAGATTTGGAGTTTCCTGAGCTAGATTCTGAGATGCCTCAAGCTTTGATCACCAGCAGCAGCAGGATAAGGACCAATGAGGCTCAGGGACAGACAGGGGAACTGAGCTGCTTCCATGTCATTGAAAGCAAAGAGTCTTGTTGATAATCTGACTATATGACGGTATGTACATGTCTGATGATGTAATCCAAGGGTCACTAAACACTTGATTAGTGACTCGACACTTTGGTGATGGCAGGTTGGGAAACCAGAAGGTGGCTAGTCTGTTGCAGATCACAAAGCTCTACAGGGTGAAATGCAGAACCAGTTAATTCACCTCTAGACCAATCCCAGGCCCAGTTTAGAGACCCCAAGACGAGACCCAGTTAAGTCACCCTCAGACTACAGTAAACCTACCCTAGTTAGCTAAGTGACACCGTGACCAAACCCAGACCCAATTAATTGACCCCCAATGAGTTATGCTATTAGATAGTAGGACTGCTGGATCCGAGAACACTGACCCAACAAAGATAACTGACCCCAAGACCCAACTCACTGACCCCCACCTAACTGTGCCCCAGACAGCAGTGTTCCATTAGCTGCTGTGGGGAAGCTAATCTTCTTCCAACAGGTTCCAGCGGCTCCTCCTCCTCTTACTCCTCATGTGTATATTTAGCTCCCTCATCTGCTCCATGATTCACTTGATTATTCCAAATAATGCCAGGCGATTATTCAGTGAGCTATGAACAGCTGCTCCAGCTGGCCCACCCAAGGACATCAGACGGCACCACTCAGCATTATGGGCAATACGGACATATGTGGCCAGGCAAGCTATACTAGTTGTACACTCAAGGAATCCACCTTGAGCCCATTAATCAATTAATGTGATTATGATAGACACAACTGAAAGCTGCCATTTAGTCACCAAAACTCCAACATGTTGGGGACTTTATTGGACCTGATCATTTTGTAATTGATAAATTCACAAGACATTTCGGTCTTTATCGGTCACTGTCACTATTTTTACGAATGGGAACGTGTTTTGTTCTCTGCATTTGACCCATCCTGTGGTACATAGGGGGCAGGGGGATATGTACAGCACAGGGGAGCAATTTGGAGTTGTGTCTTCGTTAAGGTCACTTTGACATGTGGACAGTTGGAGGTGGGGATCGAACCGCCAACCCTCCGGTTAGTGGACGACCCGCGGAGCTACTGCCGTCCTTATTCAATGTTGATTTCAATTGTGACTCATGGAGGTTAGAGATGTGTCAGAGGCAGACCATTAAATTGTGTTGCCATTTGTCTGTGTGTGTGTGTGTGTGTGTGTGTGTGTGTGTGTGTGTGTGTGTGTGTGTGTGTGTGTGTGTGTGCTCCAGGCATGTGCTGAGACAGCTTGGCGTGTTCTGACAGACAGTCCACAGAGAGATGGGATGACGAGGTTTGGCACTTGACACGCTAACTTTGCGGAGTTAACCTTATGCTGTCAAACCTGCGTGGCATTCCTCTACAAAGTGCTACATATGCAATGTTAAACATCGCAAAGCTAACAATGCTACTATGAAAGTGCTAAACTCACAGTGCCACGTTCTCAGTGCCAAGTTCACAGTGCTAGCTTGTCAATGCTACCATCCAAGTGCTAAGCTCACAGTGCTAACATCACAGTGTTATGCCCACAATGCTGACATCACAGTGCTAACATCACAGTGCTAATGCTGACATTACAGTACTAACATCAATCACCCTGCTAATCTCACCATGCTAAGCTTACTGTGCTATGCTTAATGCGCTATGCTGCAATACTTGATATTTATCCACATATATTTCAATATCTGCTTTAATTGGCCTCTGGCACCATGGCACAAAGCTTAATTGACAATCAAACCGTATTAAAATTATAGAAAGAATGACAGACTGAGAGGATGGGAATAGGGGTACAGTTTTTTTATTTTTTTTTATTTGACTTTTATTTCACCGGGCTATAGTAGCTAAGAACAGATTCTTAATTTCAACGTCGGCCTGCCGCTGAGGAGAGAAGGGAGTAGGGCTGAAAAAAAAACCCTGTAGGACTTAGATCCACAGAGGGGTTGTCTGTCAACACCAGATCCAGAGCAAACTAGAACTTTTACACTACAGGGACATGAATAACAGCAAACTGCAGATCTCAGGCCTGATAACCCATCAGCTATTCCTAAGCCTGTGCTGGCCAAGTCACTTACTCTCAAGATCTTTTGGCTAGCTTCAGGGGCGATGCTAGGTTCTGACTTTTGGGGGGGCTCAGCCCACCCATAACAGGTCGAGCTTCGCCACTGGCTAGCTTTCACATGTTATTGTCAAACTATGTCTACATTTTTGTTTAGTTTGTGTTACATTTTTATCACACCTGTATAAATTGTGCTATACTTCCATCAAAGTTATTTTACTGCGTGTGATTCCTATAAACCAACTGCAACTCCAGAAACTGTCCAGTAGTATTCTTCTGCTAGACACTGGGAGCTCCTGAAAAAAATAAATAAATATATCTATATGTAATATTTATACAGATTTAATTGTGTCTGTATGCCATCTAAAATAAAATTGTAAATATTTGAACACACTTTGGTTAACGCGCTTGTGCGTATGCCTAAATAAAGAAACACTGAAACTTTAGCCCTCACTTGTGTGGGAGCTCTGATGTGTTCCTGTCCCGGTACTGTGGAAGTGGGTCATTTCCACGTGTTGGCCATGGCCCAGGGCTCTAATCCCTTTCCTGAGGACCACCGTCCCTGACACTGACTGGACACACCTTGAACCACAGCTCAACAATGAACAATCAAACAATGACCTTACAAGACCTGCCAATAAGCCATCATCGACCAATTAAGATCTTATCCATAACCGTGAAAGTTATTAACATATACTAGTGCAGTGTTTTAGAACAATGTTTTGTTAGGTATAGTCAGACAAAGTGTTTTTTGGGGCAGTGAAAGTGTCTCGACTTCTTTTCAATGCCGAGCCAACGAGCCACGTTAGTGTCTTCAGCAGTCTATCGTCATGACAACAGTGTGTACTAACGCGCACGCTGCCCTCTGAAGACAACACACTCACAGAGCCGTTTGAGTTGAAACTTTCTCAGCTTTCTGTTGGCACCTTGGATGGGTTTAAATGCTAAACGTATTTACAAGTTCCTGCTCAGATCGTTTTGTTCAAAGCGACGCAAAGACCAAGAGAGAGAAAACGGCGTTGGAAAAGCAAATGCATAGATGCGGTGATTCACATACCTCTTTGACAAAGAAAACGCTATAGTATTCCAATATGTTTCACATGATCTTGTAATGTCCTCCTTACTCCCCAGATATGTACATGTTACACCACAACACGCACGATAAATATTAAACTCTGTTTCAGTTTGGGTTTTTTTATCAATCCTTGGAGCCCAAGAAAGTTATCCACTACTAGAATGAAAGTGTAGTGTACATGTGAGAAATAACGTCTAGTAGTCCAACAATTATCTCCGCCTACTTTCCCCCTCATTCATTTTGGTGGTTTGTTGGATACGAGGGTCGAGGGTACAGTGGGCGGTACCCATCTGTTCCAACCTATCACTGGGCTGAACGAACAGTGAACCATTCGCTGATTGGTCGGTAAAGGAGAGAGGAATCCGCAGATTGTATATTTGGTTATAATTCTAACAACTTTTTTAGAGAGCGTCCTGCACCGTTTCGCGTGAAAATAAACGATTGGGTGAAAAGATTTACTTTGAAGGTTTCTGGGGTCGCTCATTCAAAGAAACAAACAAAACACGGGTGGATCCACATTGAAGTGGGGGGCAGCCGCGGCCTACTGGTTAGGGCTTCGGATTTGTAACCGGAGGGTGGCCGGTTCGAACCCCGACCAATGCGAACGGCTGAAGTGCCCTTGAGCAAGGCACCTAACCCCTCACTGCTCCCCGAGGGCCGCTGTTACAGGCTGCTCACTGCATCGGGTTTAAGTGTGTGCTTCACCTCACTGTGTGCCTCACCATCACTGTGTGCCTCACCATCACTGTGTGCTTCACCTCACTGTGTGCCTCACCATCACTGTGTGTTTCACCTCACTGTGTGTTTCACCTCACTGTGTGCCTCACCATCACTGTGTGCCTCACCATCACTGTGTGCTTCACCTCACTGTGTGTTTCACCTCACTGTGTGCCTCACCTCACTGTGTGCCTCACCTCACTGTGTGCTTCACCATCACTGTGTGCCTCACCATCACTGTGTGCCTCACCATCACTGTGTGCTTCACCTCACTGTGTGCTTCACCATCACTATGTGCTGAGTGTATTCCACTAATTTTAAATGCAGTTAAATGCAGAGACCAAATTTCCCTCACGGGATCAAAAGAGTAATTCTTCTGCACACACGCACACGCACACACACACACACACACACACACACACACGCACACACACACACACGCTCACACACACAGACTTTGTATCTTCTGTGATCCCAGCACAGTCTTGTTGATACTGGTGTATTATTCTGGGATGGCTGGACATGCGGTCCTTATCCAGGAGGTCTGACAGTGTGTGGGGGGGGGGTGTCCTCATACTGTCTTACTTGAAGTTACTCAAATGACCCGAGTTCATTCACAGTTGAACATTAACAATGTGTTGTACAATTAAAGTTAACCTCAAAATGTGGTGAACTTCAAAATGTGGTGCGACTGTCAGTTTCATGTCAGCGGGCTGTAAAATATTAAGTTTCAAGGAGTCAATTAGATTTGACCTTATTGCGTAATGTTTTTCAAAGAAGGACCATTAGACTAATAGGAAGAAAGGCATTGTGGGGCTTTTAGACCCATGCAGAAGTGTAGCACGCGCTTCTCTACTTAACAGGATTTGTGAAGAAAAGAGGAACTAAGTGATCAGGAGGACTATCAAAGGGGTGGGTCTTCAGCCTGTTTCTCCCCTGTGCCCCGAGCCAGCAGACCTCTGGAGGGGGCGGGGTCCACAGGGTGGGGGGCGGTTCCTCCATGAGCCCTGTCCCCATAGTGAGGTGAGGAGAATGGTGAGCAGAACCTCACCGTGGCTCCACACGGGCAGGATGATCCACAAACCAGAGAGGAGCCTCATTCCAATGCACACGGTCTCGGTGTCCGCCGGGGATTCACGCATCAGCTAGGATGCAGCACACAAATGATTGAAAGTCATGACTTTCAATCATGTATTTTCAAATACTTTAATTATTTACTTCATATCATCACACTTACAATGCATCGTTAGATAGCTCAACAATTACAGACATCCCAGACCAATCACGGTTCAACCCAGCTCACCCGGCCGACCTCATTGGCTGAAGGCTTCGTCCCTGCAGGTGATCCACCAATCCCTGTGGGCGGATCTGTAATCGATGGGGGCTGAGGGCCCAGCAGCGCGCCGCTGTTTAGGATAAATACCGAGCGCATGTGCATCCCAAAGTCTGCGTGTGGAGTGGTGGGAATGGGTTAAGGCAGCCAGCGTTCTACGTAAGCAGCCCACAGCCTCGAGCAGCGCTGACACCACAGCTGTCCCAGTCCCTCTAGCCAGCAGACGTCCTGAGAGTGCTCCCACCACCGGCCGGGTTACACTGCTGTCCCAGATCACAGAGTCACTGCAGCTCGCTCACCGAGGCGGTGTTGTACGGAGCAGGACTCGACAGGAGGCATAGGGAGCGAGAGTCAGGCCCCCCAGAGCCACAGAGAGCCACGTCGCCGGGCCAACGGAGCAGGGACATGCAGGGGAGAGCCTCAGACCCCGAGGAGCCCCGCGGCCGAGAGAGGTCCGACGCTTTGTGGGGAAACAACGCAGCCCCGGGCCTCAGGTCCGTCCCGTGGAGCCCCGGCCCCCTGAGCCCGCCCCTCTCCGCCGGCCCCCCCGGGAGGGGGACCAGGCTGTACCGGCGGCGCTGGGGCATGCTGCTGCTGTTCAGCTTGGTGTCGGCCAGCAACGCCTTCATGTGGCTGCAGTACGGCATCATCAGCAACGTCTTCACGCGCTTCTACGCCGTGGAGCCGCTGGCCGTGGACTGGCTGTCCCTCATCTACCTGCTGACCTACATCCCCCTCATCCTGCCCGTCCTCTGGCTGCTGGACCGCCGCGGGGTCAGAGACGTGGTGCTGGTGGGCGCCGCCTTCAACTGCATCGGCGCCTGGATCAAGCTGGGCAGCGTGGGGCCCGAGCTGTTCCCCGTCACCTTCCTGGGCCAGTTTGTGTGCTCGGTGGCCACCGTGTGTGTGCTGGGCATCCCCTCGTACCTCGCCTCCGTCTGGTTCGGACCCAGCGAGGTTTCCACCGCCTGCTCCCTCGGGGTGCTGGGGAACCAGGTTTGTCCAACACAGAGGAGTATGTCCTCAGACACGGAGACTTAGGACTTCAGGCAGACCTTAGACACAGAGACTTAAGTCTTCAGGCAGACCTTAGACACAGAGAATCCTACTGCATTGCCTTCAGTGCATCTTTCTGTCTGTGCCTCTTGGACTCCCTATATTGTCCTCCCCTATAGAGCGAGTGCGTACCGATATGTGATTGGGGCTTTGTTGTGTGTGTACATACGGGCCGGACTCCTGTGTTGGGGGATGGTGATGACTTTATGAACTGTGTGAGAGTCGACGCCTGGGCTGTTCTGATCCCTGCTGGGATGTGCCCCGTGCTGCCCTCAGTGGGCGTGTCCCCTGTGCTGCCCTCAGTGGTCGTGGCCCCCATGCTGCCCTCTGGGCGTGTCCCCCGTGCTGCCCTCAGTGGTCGTGGCCCCCGTGCTGCCCTCAGTGGGCGTGTCCCCCGTGCTGCCCTCAGTGGGCGTGTCCCCCGTGCTGCCCTCAGTGGGCGTGCACCTGTGCTGCCCTCAGTGGGCGTGTCCCTCGTGCTGCCCTCAGTGGGCGTGTCCCCCATGCTGCCCTCAGTGGGCGTCTCCCCCGTGCTGCCCTCAGTGGCCGTGTCCCCCGTGCTGCCCTCAGTGGGCGTGTCCCCCGTGCTGCCCTCAGTGGGCGTCTCTGGTCCAGGGCTGCATGGTAACATTAGATAGAGCTCTGTCACACTTCAGTGTTTGGTGTTATACATCCGTCAGTGTGTGGTATTTTGGGTTTGTATTTTGGGTTTGTTAACACGCATGACAGAATACATTTACAAATGTCACTTTGCAGTCAGGGTACATTAATGAACCGCTAATCAACAGCAGTAATAATCATTGACTAACATCATCATTTGCTAGTGGTGTTCATGTCAGCTTCTGATGATGTTCTTAAGGGTTAAGCGTCAGGTAACCATTAAAAACAAAGCTACAATTGTGTGCATACTGGATGAATGAACGTGGTATTTCATGAAGTCCAAAATTCCTCATTGTTCTTCTGTCCTTCAAGTTATTTAATGGGTTGAGTTTTTTCCCCTCCAGGCCACGTAGTCATGCTGTAGGTATGAGATGTTCCAATCGGTTCCTCTCCACGTTCTCTGTTCTCTCACTTTAACCAGCATGGTCTCATCCCTCTGTGATATGTAATGGTCTTTTGATAGAAGGTTCATTTAACGTTTCTAGAAGCTGTTGTCCATCACACAGCACATGCACACCATGAATATTCCATATCTGAGTTAAAGTGCATTCTGTCATGTCTCAAAGCAGCAGTGGTTCTTAACACTGCGGTGCTCCTTGTGGTTCTGCAGCTGGGCATAGCCATCGGGTTCCTGGTGCCGCCCATCCTGGTGCCCAACGTGGAGAACCTGGACGAGCTGGCCTGGCACATCCGCAACATGTTCTACATAACAGCCGGCGTGGCCACCTTCCTCTTCATCCTCGTCGTCATCGGTGAGAAACTCTCTCTGTGCTGGGGGACGAAGGCTCCCTGTTTGACGACCCCGTGACACGTGAACACGTTGGTCATCAGGGTTCAGCGTGTGCACACACACACACAGGCTCTTGTGTCTGTGTACGTTCACTTCTAGTGTGCACACAACGACACACACACAGGCTGTTGTGTCTGTGTACGTTCACTTCTAGTGTGCACACAACGACACACACACAGGCTGTTGTGTGTGTGTACGTTCACTTCTAGTGTGCACACAACGACACACACACAGGCTGTTGTGTGTGTTAGGCCTGCACGATATCAGCAAAATGTGCGATGTGCGATCACACTGGTCAATATTGCGATGACGATATGACTTGCGATGAATAAGAAAAGAATAAAAAAGAAAGTAAAATTTTGGTCATGGTGAATACGTCGGTATGAATTTAAACAAATTTGCATATTGTGACGTCACCGACTGCGTCTCCAACCCGTAGTTTAGTGGTCTCCTTGACATCAGTCGACACGTCACGTTATAGCGGTGTCGAGATATTTCAATGCATTGTTTTATGTAGGACCTATTGCTACGGTGCCTGAACCCAAAGTTATAACTATAGCCTTCTATAACTTTGAACGGTGATGCGAACATTTTCTTTACTGCAGCCGCAGCCGTCATAACAAACAAGCGTGAACCATTGATGAAATTAAGCAAATATAAAAGAAAGAACGTAGCCTACGGGTGTATGTAGGCAATTTATATGTGCGATACTTACTAAAATATAATTAATAGGGTTTTATTGTAGTTGCATTAGTTGTTTGAAGAGTAAAAAAAGTAAAAAAGCAACGGTCGGTCTTAACGCAAGTTTACAACAGGCAAGTCGGTCGGACTAAAAGGGACAAATATATATTTGGGTCGGTCCTAAATTGACAGGGTCGGTCGGTTTACGGCAAACTAGAATATTTTTAAGGATGGCCTCACGGTCACTCCTGTGTCTCTGTCCTCTAAGAGAAGAAGGGGTGTGGTGGGCATCAGCCCACTTCCCTTCCCTTTGCCTACTGTCCTCCCCCTAACCCACTCCCTTTCCCTCTGCCTACTGTCCTCCCCCTGGCTTGGGTTGCATGTGAAGGAGATGCTGATGTCCGTCACCTTCGTGGTAAAGTAGTTGAAAAAATCATCCGCAGTTAGTGGGGGGAGAGTTGATCTTGTTCTGGTAGAATGTAGATTTGGCTGCTGACACCATTGTTCAGGGGGGAGGGAGTGAAGAGAGAATAGCAGAGGAGAGAGCAGAGCGAGAGAGGGTTTTCAGGTTGTGGCGGGGGGTGACTGTAGGTTGTAGGAGGAACAGAGGAGGGGGACTTCAAGAGGAGAGAGAAAGCGACAAAGTGATGTCAGACACAGGCAGCGGGGTAACTGATAGTGCATGGATACTGCAGGACCTTGTGAAGACAAGGTCAAGTTGGTTCCTGGCTCTGTGGGTAGGAGAAGAAGGAGAGTGTTGGGTCAAATGAGGTAAAAAAGGTTGTGAAGTCAGATGATTGTAACTTCTCTGGTTGGATGTTGAAGTCACCCAGGACAACCAGCGGAGTACTGTCTTCAGGAAAGCAGCTGAGGAGCATCCATCTCGCCCAAGAAGTCATGGAAGGGACCCAGAGGACGGTATATTACCGCAAAGTAGAGCTTGATGGGAATGGTGACAGCAACAGTGTGGAGTTCAAACGCTGATCTGGTCAGGTGTTCCAGGGGAAGCACCCGGTAGGACCACTTAGGTGAGTTGAGGAGTCCAGTCCCGCCTCCTCGCCCTGAGGGTCTCAGGGTGTGTGAGAAGGAGTAGGCGGTAGAGAGGGCAGCCGGAGTGGACGTGTTGTCTGGAGTGGTCCAGGTTTCTGTTAGGGCAAGGAAGTGGAGGGTCTGGAGGCAGGTGTAGGCCGAGATGGAGTCTGCCTTTTGACCGCCGATTGGGAGTTCCAGAGTGCGCCCGTCACTTTGAGGTCAGTGCAGACAGAGAGAGATGGATAGAGCAGATTGGAAGGGGTGCAGCGTGGAGTATGGGGTGGTGGACAGTGTGGGATAGATGTCCTGACTGGGATAGGGGTTACACACATTGCTACAATACACAATGCAATACACTAGGGTTAGGGTTAGGCCATCCTGAAACATATTTGGGTTTGCCGTAACCCGACCGACCCTGTCAATTTACTGGCCCAAATATATTTTTTTTCCCTTTTAGTCCGACAGACTTGCCGGTTGTAAACTTTAAGACTGACTGTTTTTTTTTTACTCTTCAAACAACTAATGCAACTACAATAAAACCCTATTAATTATATTTTAGTAAGTATCGTGAATATA
>JAOPUI010000061.1:11506584-11519431 GCA_027123135.1 Urophycis floridana
GAGAGAGAGAGAGAGAGAGAGAGAGAGAGAGAGAGAGAGAGAGAGAGAGAGAGAGAGAGAGAGAGAGAGAGCATTAGTTGGCTTGTCAATGCACTGCACTGCATGAGCTATATCTGAATGCTGTGTGCATTTCCCTCTGTTCCACCCCATAGTGTTTTCGGCTTACTTCTTATTTAAAGACTGATCTGAATGGATTGACCAATGGCACATTCACCGTTCCATGAATTCCAGATGAATGAATTAAATAGAAGCCAGGACATTGATTTCTTATTATTCAAATAAAATGTTCTATTTTCTGACTCATAGGTCCGCTATTGTTATCCATACTTTTTCACTACTTTTCATTTGTTTAAGGCTTAAATCTCTTCAACAACAACCGCGCTCTTCCATTGTCTTCCATCTGTCCGTAGGTTAGCTGGTTAAAAGCGTGTGTTGCTGGTGAATTATCTAGCGGGTGCAGTGGCTGGTGACCGAAAGGGTGAACTTCAGGCCGTGGCATTGAGGCAGGTGTGCTCCCGCGTTACGGACATCTTGTCAGTAAGGCGACCACCTCCACTTTAACGAGACTTGACCCGAGACTTGACTTGACTAGACTCAGACTTGCACCCTCGGACTTAAAACCAGCTCTGTGTCAATCACCATCTACACATGTATTCTTCCAAGTTGAACTTTGTATTTGCCGTGTTATATACTCACAAAGGCAGTAGGACTACAGTTGTAGGGGTATAAGTACGATTTATTTCCTTTTGAAAATATACCCATGGATTTGTCATATGAAAACATGTATACAACCTTCAACATTTTATCACAATATAATCACGTGTTGACACCCAAGTCCCGGCATTACAAATAATTATATTCATAATTTACTTAACATTAAAAACAGAAAACCTAAACAATACAATAAGAATTAACTACGTGTTTCAAATGTCATATATTAAAATAGCCCACCTCCCTCGGAGCCCAAGGGTCTACAGAGTAGCTTAAAGTAGCTACATTCAAAAAGGAACTGGGGGAGAGAATGGGATAAATCCGGTACATTTTAAACACTGCGTTTGTCCACCAGCTGAGGATTTTTGGATGACATAGGGTTATAGCTGACAAGAACATTTGCTTGTAATTTATATATGTATATATAAATTGGGCTTCATGTTACATTTCTGTAACTGGAAATGTACTACTGTATTTGTCGAGTACTGGTGGGGTTAATAGTAAAAACATTTCGCATTTTAAATATGAAACAATTTGGATAATTTATAACTAGCTAATTCTGTATTCATTCCAAGGGAACAAATGTTCTAGTTTGTAGTTTAAGCAGCAGTATTGTTGTCAACAGTGACAATTCTGTTGTTACAATAAAGGGCTTAAAATCAAAGGCTTGGAAAATAGTTGTGGACCCTATTATCCTTCTAAATTGCCCTGTTCAATTAGAAAGGCATTGCGTGCACATGCACATAGAAACACATACAAATGCCACACACACCAACAAACGCACTCACCAGACAGCCTTGCACACAGACTCGAAAGGCACACACACCCACACACAGGGCTTTCGTACTGCAGCTAAAATGGGTAAGACAATTGGGCCTGACGAGGCAATAATGATATACCCCCTGTCGACCCCCACTGCAACTGACTCTCTAGCTTGGCATTGAAGTCATCTGGAGTCAACAACATCATTACTCATCACATCACCACAGAAATACATGCCTAGTGCAGCATTATGACTCCCATATTGATATGTTGGTTATAGGATAATATTTAGTGTACTGTATGACAACATTATAAACACATCCACAGGTTCATGTCAGTTTGATATTCACATGTCCACTTTAATCACTAATTCACCTTCATATTGACAGCCACTATATTAGTACATCACTTTTCTTAGTTTTTTTTTTGTTCCACAAAGCCACTGGATCCTATAGAAAACTAATTTTTTTGGCAGATATGTGTGTGCTGTGTTTTTCGTGTTGCATTTTAGGAATCGGTTTGCCTCTCTTTGATTTAAATCATTTTCATGTTGACCCGCCGAGGTCCACTCGTTTCTATCACCTCTGTCGAGTTCCCGTTTGATTTCCGCGGGACATACTCAATGTCAAAGTTACTTTTGTGACGGCCTTTACCCCTGCTCCAGGCAAACAGCAGGAGAAAGCAGAAAATGACGACACCAAGGAAAGACACACAGCCCATGGCTGTAGATATAATAATGGTCTTCAGGTCTATGGGGAATGTCATGTTATACAGTACTGTTTCGTTTCCCCAGGTGGTGTTGGAGTCTGTGAGATAGTTTGAACTCCTGTTGTTATAAAGCCATCTATCGCTTATGCCTAAGCTCTTCACTGCCAAAGAGGCAGACAGGCTGGCATTGCCAGCGGCATTACTGGCAATACAATGATAAACCCCACTGTCATGCAACTCTGCCGCCTTGATCTCTAGTGTGCCGTTCGCTTGGACCTCCACCCTGCCACTGCTTTTGGCTGTGATTTGGCGTCTGTGGGGCGTGACCCAGACAACAGACGGCCGGGGCGCCCCTTCTGCAATGCAGCTTATATGAGCGGGCTGCCCTTCATCTGCCATGAGCAACTGTGTGATGTTTGGTCCGATCCTGGGCCTGGTGCAGGTGACGTATCTGGACACAAGCGGTTCCTTGAGGTCGCGGAGGAGTTTTCCGATGAGGCGCTCGGGGGCCGTACACTCGGGCTGGGCGTCTAGGAGCTGCAGGTAGGGGACCTTGCGATCGTTCAACAGCCACAGCAGACGGCAATCACATACCAATGGGTTTCCGCCCAGACACAGCTTACTGAGGCTGTGGGGGGAGGCAAATACACTGCTTTCTAGCGAGTCGAGGTGATTCTGGGACACATCCAAAAGCTGCAGCGCCTTGAGACCTGTAAAGGCCATTGGCTCAATAGACATCAGCTGTGCCCCATGTAGCCGTAGTTCTAGCAGGTGTGGATGCTGGCCCAGCTCTCCCTGCTGGATGTGTTGGATGCGGCAATAGGACAGGTTGACATGAGTGAGATATGGCAGGTTGCGCAGTGCCACACCAGGGAAGGTCGA
Source organism: Urophycis floridana (assembly GCA_027123135.1). NCBI lineage: Eukaryota > Metazoa > Chordata > Actinopteri > Gadiformes > Phycidae > Urophycis > Urophycis floridana. The sequence goes on from JAOPUI010000061.1 coordinate 11,509,648, forward strand.
CAGATTGGTGTTTGTGATGGACAGCGTTGTAAGGTTGAGGCCATGCAGCGAGAGTGGTGGCACCGTTTCCAGCCAGGGCCAGTAATCAATTTCTAGGTGGCGAAGATTTCCTAGCCTCTTGAAGGAATACGGCTTCAGGAAGCCAATGCTGAGATGCAGCATGTGCAGGTTAACCAGGCTATGTAGGTGGGTCAAGGCTTCGGTAGGGACTACTGTTAAATTGGAACGCTCCAGCGTTAAGGTGCGGAGTGCCTGTAGTCCAGTGAACGCCCGTTGGGAAATGAACACCAGCTCATTGTCACCGACCTCTAAGGAGGCCAGTCTTCGGAGATCATGGAAGCCATGGTCCAACAGAACCACCAGGCGGTTGTGGCTGAGGTCGAGATGGGTGAGGTTTGTGAGACCCGAGAGCACGCCGAAAGGGATCAGCTGAAGCAAGTTGTTGCGGAAGGTGAGAAAGCGCAGGGCGATCTGAAATCGGAAGGATCCAGGCTCTACCGTGCTGATGAGGTTGTCGCTCAGATCTAGGTCCTCCAGCTGCTGGAAGGAGGAGAAATTGTCAGGAGTGATGCTGCGCAGTTTGTTCTTGCTGAGGTCCAGGGCACGGGTCTCAATTGGGATACCCTCGGGGGCTGTGGGCAAGCGCTTGCGATGGCAGCTGACAGACTTGCTGTGGGCGGAACAGTCGCACCGGGCAGGGCAGCACAGGGCCGAGGTGGCAAGCAGGAGCAGCAAGGCTCCGCCCAGGAGAAGGTGGTGAAGCACAGCTGGCTGTTGCATGACTCCTCTACCCACGATGCCCTGTGTCATGGCACAGTTCCTTATCCATGCAGGCATCCATCGTTGTCAAGTCCTGCAACACACAAAGAAAAAAAAACATGATAGGTACATTTCGCATTTTCATGTTTTTGTGTGTTTTTTTGATTGCTTCAGGCCGATAGATAAAACTGGTCCCATTAGAAAAATATATCATGAGACATCATTCCTTCCATTTGGCCTTTTCAACTTGGTGGCCACTGTAGAACTGGATATTACAATTGAAAATCAATCTAATAACCATGGAAAGGAATTTTGTCCATCCTTAAAGGGTCATTCTGGTGTGAAAGTATAGCCCCAAATTCAAACCTAAACTGTGGCATAAGCATCATGTGAAGCATGCCATGCCTCCAATCCACACGACTCACTTCTGTCATTAAATAACAAGCACACTGTATACGGGCAGTATTCATGAATAAAGTCTATGATCAGTGGCAACTTTATTTTATTGAAAACTGATTTATTATACTTTCAATGGGTAGGTTCTATTTTACATAGGTTTATATTTTACATCGGTTTATATATTTATATATTCTAACACTTTACTATATGTAGAGTGTCTGTCTCTTCTTTCTTTTTGCACTGGAGTATTGTATTGCAACGAATGCAATTTCCCTCAGGGATCATTAAAGTACGTCTGTCTGTCTGGTGTGCGCGTCTGTCAGTGCGTGTGGTGTGCGGACAGCATGCCAGTGAATCACCATACGTTCTACTCTTATCGTATGGACCAAAGTGCTGCGTGGCCAGTGTTTACATTTGTGGCGGGCGCGTGCACACTAAAGGCTACCGGGCAGAATTGGTACACGGGAGTCTATCTTTTTTTTTTTTTTTTTTAAGCAGATGTTTGAGTGAAGCCAGGAGAGAGAGAGAGACGGTTCCTTATGGTTTGATCACCCGGACCAGAGGTGTCCTTGAAAGCGGAGGCTTGAGCCCACATCTGGTGGTCCCAGGGTACACCTCACAACATACAGAGTTGGACTCCTTATTCACACTTAAATGAGGCCTGCATGTTGAGGTCTATGGTCGAGGGAGTCGACCCCAAAACCTTGGGCACCTTTGTACAACCCGCACCCTGCCTGCCGCCTGTCGTACCCTGACCTCGACCACGCCCCCTGATATTGACCACGCCCCCCTCTGTGAAACATCCAGGTCAAGGTGTACCCGCTCACGCTGTATGACCACGGCGCCGACGACGTCCTGGTGCTGGGAACCGACGGCCTGTGGGACGTGCTCTCCAACCAGGAAGTGTGCGAGGCCGTCACCGGCTTCCTGGCCAACTGCGACCCTGACGACCAGCACAGGCACGTCGGCTCATTGTTAGTCCCCCCGGCCCCCCCACCACCCCACCACCCCCCGACCCTCGACCTCTCCCTCAACCTGTTCCTTATCTGTCACTCAAATGTGTGTTATTCCGGTGTTGTTATTTAACTCATTGGAATTGTTGGGGGGCAACCGCGGCCTACTGGTTAGGGCTTCGGACTTGTAACCGGAGGGTTGCCGGTTCGAACCCCGACTAGTAGGAACGGTTGAAGTGCCCTTGAGCCAGGCACCTAACCTCACCTCACTGCTCCCCGAGCGCCGCTGTTGCAGGCAGCTCACTGCGTCGGGATTAGTATGTTGCTTGCTCAAGGGCACTTCACCTTACCTGTGTGATCACTGTGTGCCTCACCATCACTGTGTGCTGAGTGTGTTTCACTAATTCACGGATTGGGATAAATGCAGAGACCAAATTTCTCTCACGGGATCAAAAGAGTACGTATAATAATCACAACAAGGCAGTGGTTTTCAGCAGGCTGAACCAACGTCGCCTTCCCAGGCCGCCGTGTTTGGAACATCTCTGCCGCCTTTCGTTCGCCATTTTAAAAAAAACGAGTCCGCCGGCCCGACAAGAGATCACCAGCCAAACACCACAGCAAACAACATCAACGCCGTCTCAGAAACGCAGGAAAACCAGCAGCGTGCGTTTGGTTAAGAGGCGAGGGTAGAGAGCGGGACCCTGAACAGACGCTGAGAACATAAAAACTACACATCTGCTGCCAGAACAATCTTCTGTGTCTGCCGTGCTACGTCCCTAGTTCTCCTCTTCAACGTGGGGTCTCTAGGTACGAAGAGCTGATGAACACATGAATGGTCCGATGTATGGTTCATGTGAGGCCATCCTTAAACATATTTCTGTTTGCAGTAACAACCCAAAAAATTAAAAGAAGGGTCGGTAGGTAGGTCTTTATTTTTTTTCCAAATTTTAAGTTAAAAAAAAAAGTATTTTGGTCACCGTGAAATCTGTCGGTATGAATTTAAACAAATTTGCATATCATGATGTCACTGACTGTCTCCTACCCGTAAAAGTATGGTGGTCTCCTTGACATCAGTCTACATGTCACGTTATAGCAGTGTTGAGATATTTCAATGCATATTTTTTTATGTAGGACCTATTGCTACGGTGCCTGAGCCCTTTGAACTTTGAACGGTGACCACGAACATTTTCTTTACTGCAGCCGCAGCCATCATAACAGACAAGCGCGAACCATTGATGAAATGAAGCGAATATAAAAGAAAGAACGTAGCCTACGTCTGTATGCAGGCAATTTATATTCACGATACTTACTAAAATATAATTAATAGGGTTTTATTGCAGTTGCATTAGTTGTTTGAAAAGTAAAAAAAAAAAAAAATGGTCGGTCTTAATATAAGTTTACAACCGGCAAGTCGGTCGGACTGAAAGGGAAAAAATATATATATTTGGGTCGGCCCTAAATTGACAGGGTCGGTCGGGTTACGGCAAACCACATTATTTTTAAGGATGGCCTGAGTGTGGGGTGGACTGGGGCACCTGTATCCCTGGACATCCCGTACATCCAGGATGGAATAGGCGTGTCGCGGCCGCAGGCCCATGGACTCATAGACGCCATCATCCACCTTCATGTTGCCGCCTCCGCAGGACGCGCCCATCAGGAACCTGAGGAACACACACTCTGGTTCATCCACCTGCAGGGGGCTCCTCTACTGAAGCTGCTCACTCTGGGGGACACACTTCAGACTGGTCTTGTAGGTGGCTTTGTTTCTTTCTTCTTAGTACCAGTACACTTCACTTACCACCAATGCACACATATTGAAATGCACGTTGAACCTGTGTTTGAGACAGTCCATGTGCATTACAACCACGTGAGTGGGATACACTTTTAAACAGCGATTTTAACGTTACATCCATTGGGAACACTTTGAAATGTGCAACGTCTCCTGTTTGATTGTGTTTTAGTGAGGCAGTTGTTTATGTATTTTAGATTTCTACCTATTTTGTAGAAACATTGGCTGGGAGGGCCGCTACCCGACCAACTATCTGTGGTTGACTATGTGCCCTGCCTCTGTATGGCGGCCCGGCCTTTCTAGATGTGTGGTCTTGTGATTGGCAAGGCCTACCATCCCCTTTGTATGGGGCGTGATGTCTCCTGGGGTAGGGGACTCTGTAGGGGCCTGATGTCTCCTGGGGTAGGGGACTCTGTAGGGGCGTGATGTCTCCTGGGGTAGGGGACTGTGTAGGGGCCTGATGTCTCCTGGGGTAAGGGACTCTGTAGGAGTGTGATGTCTCCTGGGGTAGGGGACTCTGTAGGGGTGTGATGTCTCCTGGGGTGGGGGACTCTGTAGGGGCCTGATGTCTCCTGGGGACTCGGGAAAGGCTCACGTGCAGCCGGGGGCTTGGGGACTTTGAGGAGATGGTATAAAAGTTAGATTTATGCAAATGAGTGCATACTGCTTCTCGCATTCTTTCATGTGATTGGACAATCAGAATTCAGTGAGTACTGGCAGACCCTATGGAGTTTCAGCTGAATTTAACTTCCTTCCATCAGTACTTCCATCAACAACATGGTGAACTACCACAAGCAACAACTAGAGGGTGATGCCACAACATTGGGTCTGGGCGGACAGGGCCTCAGATCGAGACTTAAGACACTCTTGGATAATTCATGACCAATCAGGGAACCTCTTCCTCGATCCATCTTCCCTGTCAAACACATGCAGGCACAAAGCGTTATCATTGCTCTACCACAGGTGCATGAACGCAACACGTCTCAAAGGCGGAGGGAAGGAGATGTTCTGTTAAGTTGGTTCCAAGCCTGTTCAAAATCAAGTCTGTCGTAGGTCAAGTCTGTTGAGCCCCACCCCCCCCTCAAGCCCTTCCCCTTGCCCCCTCACCCAGCCTCCTTGGAGCTCAGCATTTTGGCCCAGATGAGGTCAGTGTCGATGGCCTCCTCGCGGGGGTTGGTGGAGCTGACCTGCAGCATGAGGGAGTCGCAGGGTGCGCCGGTCAGCGTGGCCAGGCCCTCGATGGCACGCCCCGCCTGCAGGGCATAGTAGGACCCGTGGAGCTTCGCCAGCGCCTTCTCGATCAGAGCCACCCACAGCTGCTTCCTCTGGGCCTGCGGGACAAACACGCACCCACCGTCAGTCAATGGGCCGGGGGGCTTAATGCTGGATGTACTAGTACACCGGGGTGTGCATCCCTCCCTCCCCTCCTACCTGAGAGAAGAGCAAGTAGCCGTAGTCATCGCAGGGCAGCATGTCGTCCACCAGCACGGTGGTCCAGGTGCCGTCCTTGCACAGCCTCACCTGGTAGGCCCCCTGGGGACACAGGGTTCGCGTGATCATCACCCGCTCCACCAGCTCTGGACGCTCTGCCAGCACCGCCAACGCACTCAGAAACCTGAGGACGGAGAGATACATTACAGTCACACGTATACCTACAGAGAGGAGGGACGGAGCAGGGAGAGAAACCTTATACACAGTATAAGTATACACCTTATACACAGTACATGTATGTGTATATATACATAACTATATGCATGCAGAGAGGAGAGAGAGATGAGGGAGGGGGGAGAAGAGAGCTGGTGGGGGGAGAGAGGGAGGGGGAAGGGAGAGAGATAGGAAGCATCCTCCTGTCCTGACCTACAAATCCCCCAGCGGAGGTCCTCCTATTTCAACATCCTCCCTAGCTACACCCCACACTGGTCACCTAGCTCCCTACCACCAGGTTCAGATGACTGGAGGATGGGGCCTTTAGCCACGGAAGAAAGTCTCTGAAACCTTTGTTGTGAGTGTCTCCTCACCAGCAGTTTCCCAGCAGGCCTTGCAGAATGTCGGAGGGGCGGGGTGTGCGGAACACAGACCACTTCACTCCTCTGTCCTTGAAGTTACTGCAGTTGATTTCATGTGGGCGGAGCCACTTTTTGATTCGCTGCTGGACGCTGTCACTCTCGGGGAAGCCCACCGAGCGCGGACCGGGAGGAAAACTGTCATCCACAAAGTTCACCACATTCTGGTAGAGAGACAGAGACAGAGAGAGAGAGAGAGCGAGAGAGAGAGACAGACTATATTAGTATTTCACATTTGTATATGAAGAAGACATTAACACGCACGCACACACACACGCACGCGCACACACACCCACACAAAGTAATTTGTGTAAAACGTAGGACAATGCCAATAGCTAGCCAGTTGAACTGTGTGGATCCGACCAGTTTCTCCACCTCCCTGCACCTGGCACTGGGAGCCAAAAATGGCCGCTACCGGCCAGCTCCACTAAAGAGGGCATTTAAGGGATCAAGATACGTTATCTGACACCCAAAGCTGTCCTGGAACCACCTGAAGCAGAACCACGAGGCCCGGTCTGGGTGTTGGGACATGGATTTGATCCAAGAGAGGGAGGGGAGCAAATTGATCATTGTACACATGAATAAATAAATAAGATACCTGTATGAGAGAATCAAAGCCTGTGTCCTTGGCACACCACAATGCTACCAATGCCAGGCTAACCAGGACTCCCTACGACTTACTGGCTAGCCTAAGTGACGCTGTCCAATGTTTTTAGGTCCCCCAGCGCCAGCTGAATGAACACAGTGGGAACAGATTTTAGAACACATTAAAGAGGCACTGGCTGCTACATCTCACTGTTCACCTCTACATACTCTCTCTCTCATCCAATTTTCTATGTCTCTTCACCTCTTTTGTCTGTATGAATCTCGCTCTCTCGCTGGATGAAGTTGATGCTGGTTGTCTGCTCTACAGTGAGGAAGATAATTGCTGCAGCTCTGCAGCTAAAAATACGACAGCCTTAAGTTCACCTCACACACACACACACACAAAACACACACTCCCAAAACTCTGATGTTGGGGTGCTGCGGGTGTTTATGAGGAGCAGGAGTAGAGGAGGAGAGTAGGAGGAGAGGAGGAGAGGAGAGGAGGAGGAGAGGAGGAGCCAAGACATTGACAACAGATCCCAGAACACGGCTTTGTGATCATCCATGTTCGATGCTCACCATGTAGTGTAAATACTTGCATCAAAAATTCAAGTCCACGTGATGAGTTCTGTGCCATACTGGCAGCAATGGATTATAGAGGTGAAGTAGCATCAATAAATATACCAAGATACCATTTTACAATAAGACAGCAAGAAAGCGTATCGCAGTGCATATGCACTACACACACACATCCACTGACCAGCCAGCACTGGTTCAGTGTGATGCAGTGGGTCTCCTGGGCAGTTGGGAGGCCAGGTCACAAAGAGCACTGGATTTCACTGCAATCGAAAGGTAAATAAAAGCCTTTAATTAATGCTACCTCTGGTGAGCATGTTTTTGACCCACCTTATAATATAATCCTATAATAATTTGCATATTTTATACACTGCACTTACTACATTCAGTCATTATGACGTCTGTCATTAGGTGAGCAAAAGATATTGAGGTGTGGTTGAGTGGACATGGTATTCTGGTCATTTGTTGGTTTATTTGTTGCTGTGAGTTGCTCATCATATGATTGCACCTGCTCTCAAACAACTCACAGGCCTAAGAGATTGAGGTGAGAATCTGGCCTATGAGTTGAACACCGGCTATAAGCACTAAGGCAAAGCAAACATCCCTAAAAAGCTTATTTTGGTGAGGTGTCGTAGACAGGCCGTTCAAGATGGCGGGCATATCGGCATTCTCTTCAAACAGACATGGTATTAAGCCTGAAATATATATCAATGTTTTGAAAATGTTAGTGCTAAGGATTAATTAAAAGAAAAAGAAAGTTAATTGCCTTTCAAATAGCTGGGTATTTTGCTCATTTGTTTTGAGTGTTTGTCCCCATCTGTTATAGGTTGTGTTGGAAGCAGATATTACTTACCAGCCAAACCAAACAGGAGAAAGAATGGCAGAACTGCATTTCAAAAAATATATAAAGATTGTGAATGACCGTGTGCTGCTGACCTCAGACTACATCAGTTCAAAGAAAGTCTTCAGAAGCCTGGAGGCATATCACTCTTTCGTGTGCAGCTGGGTTAACAAATGATGAACCTGGGTTGAAAAATTGTGAATCTCGCTAGATCACATTGAATCATGAAACCATTAGGCGTGAACACACAACGTCCAGCAAACATATCTCCACTTATATCCAGTGTATGTACAGTATATCCAGTGTATGTAAGGTATATCCAGTGTATGTACGGTATATCCAGTGTATGTACGGTATATCCAGTGTATGTACAGTATATCCAGTGTATGTACAGTATATCCAGTGTATGTACGGTATATCCAGTGTATGTACAGTATGTACGGTATATCCAGTGTATGTATGGTATATCCAGTGTATGTACAGTATATCCAGTGTATGTACAGTATATCCAGTGTATGTACATTATATCCAGTACAGTATATCCAGTGTATGTACAGTATATCCAGTGAACACTTCCTGCCCTCACAGAGTCTCACAAAGCCCATTAGGTCAGTGATTCAGTATTTTCTGTGGGTTGCAGAGCACAACTAAAGTATTAAAATATTGTGCCAAACCTTAATATTTCCAAAGAACCGCACGAGCATGTACACAACATCCGTCTTTACATACACATCACACCCATTTGGTATCGCATGACGAGTTGTCATCGCATGACGAGTTGTCACCGCACGTCGAGTTCAACGCGTTACTGTTCCCAATGGCCCGGCCCACATCTCTTACCTCTTGGCAAAAGCTGACGATGTTCTCCCAGAGCTCCTTGGCCTCGCCCTCGTCGTTGCGCCGGCGGGCCTCCACGTGCATGCTCTCGCGCCGCTTCAGCGGCTTGGCCACGCGGCGCAGCGTCAGGTACTGCTGCGGCGTGTGGCACGCCGCGCAGTTCTTGGCCTGCACGTCATTCAGCAGCGTGCACGCCGGGCACCCCCACTGCCCCGCCTTCTCCTGGGAGGAGGAGGAGGCGGCGCAGGAGGAGGCGGAGCAGGAGGAGGAGGAGGCCGAAGAGGCGGGGGGGGAGGAGGACGAGGGAAAGATGCGGGCCTGTTTGCGGGCCTTGTGGCCGGAGGAGGAGGAGGAGGAGGAGGAGGAGCCTGTGGCGGCGGCGGCGGCGGAGCAGGAGCAGGCGGAGCCGCCGGTCCCCGTCAGGGCGGTGTGGAGGGGGCAGCGCGACGTGCCCGCCTCCCGGTCCTGGAAGCCGTGCAGCTTGGAGGAGCCGCAGGCCGAGCACTTGGAGGCGCCGGTGGGGTTGTGGAGGGTGCACTTGGAGCACGCCCAGGTGCTGAAGTCCGGGCTGGAGGGACTGGCGGGGATGAAGCGCACCGCCTCGCAGCCCACCAGGTCAATGAGGTCAGTGCCCCCGCGCGAGCTGCGGCACGCCTCGCACTTGGGCGTCCCGCCGGGATTAGGCAGTGAGCAGCAGGGGCACTTCCAGGTGGAGGACGAAGAGGAGGGGGACGAGGAGGAGGAGGGGGACGAGGAAGAGGGCAGGTGGGGGGTTATAGGGTGGTGGTGGTGGTGCTGCTGCTGCTGGTGGTGGGGGAGTTGGTGGGGCTCCACCTCCTCCAGGGTGCTGAGGCGCTTGCCCAGGTAGGGGGGCTCCTGCGGCTGGGCCTGGTGTTTGGGTTTGCTCCTCAGCTGGGGGCAAGGCTGCGGGGGCGCGGTGGCGGGCGAGGGGGAGGTGGGGCTGGGGGCGCCGCTGGAGTTC
>JAOPUI010000061.1:11520076-11533871 GCA_027123135.1 Urophycis floridana
GCCGCCGCCTCCTGCTGCTGCTGCTGCTTGGGCGGCGGCGGCGGCTGTCCGCGCGGCTCCAGCAGGATGGGGACGGCCGGCGGTGCGGGGGCAGAGGGCTCCAGTGCTGGGGGGGCGACGCCGTTCACTACCACCGAGGTGGTGTTGGTGGCGGCGGTGGCGGTGGTGGTGGGGGGGGAGCCGGACGAGGAGGTGACGGCGGACGGCGTGGTGTTGGCGGGCGGGGCGGGGCAGTGGCCGAAGCCGCACACGGAGCAGGCCCCGGAGCCCGGGGCGTTCTTGAGGGTGCAGCGGGGGCAGGCCCAGCGCCGCTCCTCGCCGCTGCTCAGCCGCAGGATGTGATTGAGGTCCGGCTTCTGCCGCGGCGCCTCGCAGATGGAGCAGCGGGGCGCGCCGCCCACGTTCAGGAAGGTGCAGCGGCCGCACGACCACTCGCTGCCCTGCACCACCGTCGCCATGGAGCCCGGGGAATGGGAGTGGCTAGACAAAGGAGGGATGTTTTCATTTTTTTTTTTACTGTATATAAAACATCTCGAATTACCATATTATCATCACACATTGAAAGGGAACCCGTGACGATCTTCCATTTTCTAATATAAAGTACTCAGTTCAAACAATGTTTTACCTCGAAGAAACCTGTGTGTTGCATACCACGATTGAACACTTTTAGGAAGAAGGACCCTTGCATTACAAAATAGCATGAGCACTGTCACAGAGTGTGACGGTTCAACTTAAATGATTTATTTGTATATAATTAACTAATTTTCATGTAATGTCAATAACCTGTTACTACCCCTTTAATACCAACTTCATTGCATTTTCAAGCATATGGAAATCATTTTGAAAAGGACTAAATCTCATTTCCGATCCCAGTCCCCAGTGAAGGTAGGATACAGACACAGGGATAGAGACAGACAGAATGACAACACCCAAAACTAGAGATCAATGGTGGAATTGGAGACAAAAACAGCCCAAGGGTAGAATCAAAAGATAGAGACTGAGAGCAAGACAGAGACTGAGAGGGAGAGAGGGAGAGAAAGCGAGACTAGATGAGACGATTAGAGTGCAGGCAGTTCAGATATGACTCCTGGGGTTAGTGAGGGCAGTACAGTCAGTGACGAGAGGAGCACAAGAGGGGAGAGGAGAGATGAGAAGAGGAGAGGACGGGAGATAAGTGGAGGGGGGATGTTAGAGGAGAGGAAACAAGAGAGGTTGGAAGAAGAGGAGAGTGGAAGGGAACATTAGAGGAGAGTCCGGAGAGTAGCAGAGAAACCAGAGAGGAGATGTAGGTAGAAGAGAGGAGAGGAAAGGAAAGGAGGCCTGAGACTTGAGTAGGTCAAATAGAGGTTGCGTTAATCAAAAACTCTAGACAGATCTTTTAAATATTAGATGTCAGATCTTCACAAATATATGATATTAAACATGTTGTTGTGTTCACATACAATACTAAATATGCTCTTAACTAAATAACTAATACTAAATAACTCTTTAGCAAGCTAACTACCAGTGAACCAAATAGCTAGCCAACTATCTAGCTAACTAACAAACTACCTAGCGTGTCAACCAACTAGATAGCCACTGCCTAGCTATCTAGCCAACTAACTAGATAGCTAACCAAACAACACCAACACTTGTTGTGCATCAGTGCAGATGATCTGTTTTTAATTCAATGCTGGATCAACTGACAGACATTTTCTGTAGAATCTAAAAAGGTTGGCTATTATTTGTCGGGAGGTATCTGTTAAAAAAAGAACACACAAACACACACTCAATGGCTTGTGCATTAGTCAGGGCTGTAAAGTAAAGTAATTAGTGATGTGTCGTTTGTGAACGATTCTTTCAATATGAACTAATCCTTTATATGACTCGGGAGTACTGAGTCGTCTCAGTGTGTGATTCGTTCATTTTCATGCAGTATCTTCCCTGGCCACAGGACAACAGTTCATTCACTGGATCGTTCATACGGATCGGTCTCTCGTTCATTAGTCACGTGACAGGCAGCTCAGACTGAACGGTTCGTTCTCGTTCATCGGATCATTTATTTGTCACGTGACAGGCAGCTCAAGCTGAACGGTTCGTTCTCATTCATTCATTCGGATCGGTCTCTCGTTCATTTGTCATGTGACAGCTACCCAGTCACGGTCATGTCGTGCTGTCAAACAACAGTAGCAGGGAGGACACAGGACACAAGTCACTTTGTTGTGGTATTTGCTTTCCAGGGTTTTCACATGGTTTGAATTGATTGTGGCATTTTGTGTAAACTTTGTCAGCTTAAGTAAACCATGTTGCCTTCATTGTTAAATGTTTGAGAACCGCAGTCTTTTTTTACAATGCTCACAAGAGGGCTAAAGCGCCACCTGCTGTAAAAATGAACGAAATGAACAAAGTGACTCAAAAAAAGATTAGTTCAATTTACTGTCCGAGAGTAAAAGATCTGAGTCAGTAAAAAGACTCAAACTTCCCAACACTAAAAGTAATATAGCCTAGGGACAAACTAACAGCGGGCTGGCTGGGCACCCTCTGGGTCCTAAAGTCCATTATGTATCCTCCATGCTGTTCCTACCGCTTGCACTCTATGGCTGGGTAATTGCCCTCCTTTCAATTCCATTAAATCCTTTCTGAACAAGGCAGGCACAAGGACCCTGGGCAGAACTCTGCAAGACCTCTTCTACTCCCTACCTCCCCCCGCGCCTCTGTCCTCCCTTCTGAGAGGTGGAGGGGTGGTGAGTGAGAGAGCATGAGAGAGAACTGGTCTGAATGTAATGTCTGTGTGTATGTGTCCCTTTGTGTCCTAAATCATTAGTGAAGGCCTCGCCACAGCATAGGGAAGTCCATCACAGTATGAAACAAAGCTGGGATTTCCTTTGGCCTTGTTTGACACTTTACACCAAACCCCACCTCCTTCACCTCATCACCTGTCAAAAGGGCACCCCATCACCTGTTGAAAGGGCAGCATGTGACCGCCAGTTGTGGGATAGCGGTGACTACTGTAGCAATCCAGACAGGTTTGGAGCGTCGTTTACCAACGCCTTAGCTTTCTGATGCATTCATATCAGTGCATCAGTTGTCAACAAGACCCAGGACCCCCCTGAAACTGGGAGCCGGACACTCTCGGACATTATGCGTTTTATTAACGCACATCCTTGACAACTAATTGCACACTCATACACAACTGCATTATTTAAAACACTTCTTAAAAACAATTTCTTAACTTTATTTTACATGATATTAGGTCCTGACATCTTGCACTGTGTTGGTCGTTTATTGTGTATTGTTTATTGTAATGCACCAACTACAAAGTCAAATTCCTTGTATGTGCAAATCTACTTGGCAATTAACATCTTTCTCTGATCACAATTACATGGGATTGAAACTGGTAAGAGTGGCAGCCAGATAAATAAAATCAAAACATTAACATGACTATGACTATTTTTAAAGATTTAAATGTTGTATATTTCTGTCCATTTTGCAAAGTTTTTTTTAACTGGAATATTAAGTGGAGGGGCTTTGAACATTGCTTCTATTTGCTGGAATTGGCTGCACCGTAAACTAAATTACTATTCACAGTTGGTATTTAACATAGGTATATTATATATACAGATATATTATACCTTATATTGTGCTTATTTTACACTCCAATACAATGCAAGGCTGTTGAACGACAAAAACACATAGTCCTTTCTATGTTGATGACTGCTGAAATTCCCATGACAAGTACAAGATGAATAATACTATACAAATATTTCCACTACGGTGTGACACAGCCATTTCAATGCACCATTTCTGGCCTTCTGGCCGAACCAATTCCAGCGGGAAGGATACCGTGGAGGGAAAGCAGCTTGCTTCAGGATTCTCAACACTTTAGGGATGGTTTAGGGATCAGTTGCTTTGTCTTCTGAGTCAAAATATTTGACAATGAAATAAGGTCTGGTCTTAGAAATGACATTGGTCAAAACACCATTTATAGTAAAATGTGTGCAGACAGACAGGCAGAACAATAGACAGGTAGACTAAAAGCTAAATAATGCCATGATTTGCAAAGCCTGTAAGCTTTGATATGTACACTGGAATTATTTTGCATCGGTTTCTGCCAATGTGGTTACACTTTATGAGTTTGTAATGTTGTAACAAAATCCCTGTTGCGCTTGCTCTTACTGCAACTCTTGTGCTTGAGTCATTCAGTTCTGGGAATCTGAGTGGAGTCTCGAGAACACTGAGCTCTACCGTATCATATCAAATCATCTGTCATTAATTCTTAATGACCTGTTATCACAAGGAATACATCTTTGCTGAGAACCACACCAGCTGTTGTTGACGCATCTTTCTGGGGTAAACACTGATAAATCTTTGGCAGATGAACCATGTTTACCTGATCCACACACACACACACACACACACAGCTAACACTGGTTAGCTAATCCATATGCACAGAATTGTAGCCACATGCCACATAGAATGACTCAACTAACACTAATACACCCAGTTTAGCAGGGTTTGGGCCTGTGAGCACAGGCTACCTAGCATAGCTCAGCTAACACTGCTACACCCAGGGATTTGCTGGGAACAGACCTGGGAGCACTTGGCTCAGCATATGCGGCTACGCCCAGTGATCAGCTAGGGAAGAACCAAACACACACACAAAAGCAAACTACAATACTGCCCTATCCCTAAGCCTCGACTCACTTGCCCCCCTCAAAACCCGGACTGTCTCCTTCTCTTGTCCTGCCCCCTGGTTCACCACTGAACTCCACCATGAAGACCACTGGTCTTCAGCTGGAGAGGGTCTATAAAAGCTCTGGCCTCACCGTCCACCATGAGGCCTTTAAAGACCATGTGAGGTCCTATAAAGAAGCTCTCTCTCCCAGACCAAGACACATTATTATTCCAACCTCATTGGTACCCAGCAAAATCACCCCAGGCTGCTGTTCTCCACCATTAACCGGCTACCACTACTGATGCCCCCCTCACTACTGGTGACCCTGACCTCTGCTCCAGGTTCCAGGACTTATTCCAGACCAAAAATAGAGTCTAGTCACCAGCAGCTCCTGGTGGTGCCTGCACTCCCCCCTCCCCACACACCTCCGTCTCAGGGCATTGATCTCTCCACTTCACACCTGCCTCTGCGCTACCTCACCTCCTTTTCCCCTGTTGATGGTCCTCAAGTCGCTAAGCTGGTCAATAAAGCCAAGGCCTTCACCTATTCTCTGGACCCCATGCCCACCATCATCAACTCCTACCTGGAATCTGGACCCAGTTGACATCACCAACCACCAGATCTCCAACCTTCCTTTTCTCAGCAAGCTCCTGGAAAGAGCAGTTGCTACCAGCCATGAACACATGTCCAGCCATGAGCTCTATGAACCCCTCCAATCTGGTTTCAGAGCGCACCACGGCACAGAGACCGGCCTTATCAAAATCACCAATGACCTCATTGCTGCTGCCTCAGGCCACATCAGTATCCTTAACCTCCTGGACCTCTACGCAGTCTTCGACACTGTCTCCCACACCATTCCCCTCACCTGCCTATCAGGATATCTAGGCCTCACTGGTGCGTCTCTCCTGGTTCGTCTGATCTCTCCAACAGAAAACAGTTTGTCAGCATCAGAGACTCCAATTCCACCCAGGCCCCAGTCAATCAAGGCGTGCCCCAAGGCTCTGTGCTTGGACCCCTCCTCTTCACCATCTACATAGTCCCCATTGGTCAGATCATCCGTCACCATGGTCTGAACTTTCACTGCTATGCTGACGGCACCCAGCTTTACCTCAGCACCAAACCAGCCCCTCAGCTCTCCCCACAGTCCCTTGTCAACATAACAACAGAGCTCGTGGTTGTGGCTTCCAAGGCGCTGCTCCAGAGGGTTGGAGATCCTCTCCTGGACATCGCTGGCTGCTCCTTCCACCCATCCCCAGAAGTCCGCAACCTGGGTGTTATCCTGGACTCCTCCCTCTCATTCCAGTCTCACATCAAATCCCTCACCAAATCTGCCTTCTACAACCTCAAAAATATCTCCAGGCTCCGACCATCACTCTGACTCCGTGGCAGAGACCCTCATCCACGCCTTCATCACCTCCCAGCTGGATCAATGGAGTTCTCTCTGGGGTAACCAGCAAAGCCCTGGACAGGCTCCAGAATGTACAAAACTCAGCTGTAAGGGTTCTCACCCACACCAAGCCCTGGCAGCACATCACTACCGCCCTCATCCACCTTCCCTGGCTTCCAGTCAAGTCCTGCATCTCCTACAAGATCCTTCTCACCTATAAATCCCTCCATCACCTTACTCCTCAGTACCTGACTGACCTCCTCCATCCTTATACTCCATCCACAAATCTGCAGTCCTCTGACACGGGCCTGCTCATCACCCCCCGCACCTGCCGGTGGACCTTCGGCACAGAGCTTTCAGTGTGGCAGCCCCCACTCTCTGGAACTCTAACCCAGCCGAGATTCACAATGCCGCTTCCATCGGCACTTTCAAAAGGAACCTGAAACGTACCTATTTCACAAGGCCTATGATCTTAACTAACTGTCACCCGACTGTGCCACCTGTGTCTTTTGTTTTTTGTTCTAATTTGTGCTCTTCATATGTTAAGCATCCTTGTGTCCCATGAAAGGCGCTATTTAAATGTCAGTTATTATTATTATTATTATTAATACCATTCATCTACAAGTCTCAGTAGAGCAGTGGGTATGAAAATACAAGGAAGGTCACATCCCCATCCATCCGTTGGTGGTGCATAGGTGATATCAAATTAAAAAGTTACCAATTTTTTTTTTTATATTATAACAAACAATTGAGATGGGAAGAGATATAAAACATAGCGAGACCGAAACAGATAGAAAGTGGGAGAGGGAAATACAAAGATAGCAATATGGACAAATATTGACTCAAAAAGATAGGGATTGATAGTGAGAGATGGAAGATGAATAGTAATAGTATAATATAGTTATCGATTCTAGGTGTACAGGGTCCAAATTAACCCATGCCACCAGCCAATTGAGGATGGATTTGATCATGGCTGATATAGAAATGCAGGGTTAGGTATAAAAAGATTGGTAAAGTTTGGTAGTTAATGTTTCTCTTCTGGCAGGTAAAAAGACAAAAATCTAATTTTGAACCCTGCTGAAGACAAATAGTGATCGCTATGACAGGTGTCAGGCAAACATGTGAGTCTACTTGGGGGTGAAAAGGTCTGTGACTGTCACTCACTCTTTCAGTACCTCTCCGTCAATGCATACGGTCCCTGGGGGGGGCATTAATAATGCATGGAGTTGATGGAGCGACAGGGCCCATGTATCCATCCACCCGTCACTGTTCCTGACAGGATGTGACAGCCCAGCACAGGGGAAGCTGAGACGAGATCTGCCTGTACATCTACAGCATCATCGTCAACACAGAGGGGAGGACAACCAGCCCGTTCAACTAACTACCAACTAACTACCAACTAAACACCAAAACAGGACAAAAACGTACTGGCACCTGGCAAGGTTAGTGTCAATTCACAGTAGCCTCATAGGACCATCATAATCTTGCAAGGTCTCCTGTTTTTCACATCAGTCTGGCCTCGAACCTGTTGAAGGCCTCTTTCCAAAAATTAATTACAAGACTAATCACGGGGAGGGAGTTTCATGGGGTGGGAGCAAAGGAGCAATCAAAACTGTTTAATCTTAAATAGACCAAATAAAGATGTTAGTAATAAATAAAGATTCAAATAATTCTGAACAGGGCTAAACAAGGCATTTCTTCATATTTTTGCTTTACTTCCAATCGGATTCAGTGAATTTAGTTGGATATTCAATAGGATTTGCTGACATTGTTTCGTAGGGCTGCACCCATATTTCGGAATCAATTGCAGCCCAGTCAGGGCTAATCTGATTCATTGTGGACTTGAGTATCTTGTTGGTCTCACAAGGCTAATGCAAGTGTGCACTGACTGAACACTTGGATTTATAATGAGTGTAAATGTGTCAATTTAAATGAGCGCGGCACAGAGTCGGCTGGCTGCCTGACTATCTGTCATGCTTGCAGTGCTAGCGGTGCTAGCAATACTGGCATGGATCCTGGTTCCCATCATCGATGCCATACTGGCTGCAGTCTGAGAGAGGACGGCTCAATAATTAGGTGTGTTAGTGGCTGGTGGTGTTAGTTTGTATTATAAGTTACGTGGCATTAGCCATTAGGGTTGGCGGTAGCAAGGTATTACACTGTATACCAGGGTATTTAGAATTCCAGAAGGAGTGATTTTCAATACCGTCAAAAATACAGACGGTCTTATGAAGACGTTTGGCTGTGTTTTTTTAAAGGAGATTATTTAATGAAATAGTCCAAAATGAAGACGTCGCTGTTGTACTGTGTTAAAATACATTGAGATATTCAACAGATTCATCTGACGGAGGGAACTAAAGATGAGATGATTGGAATGAGTCCTGTGTATCTAATGGTAAACACCTGCCCAGGAGCTGGGCCGTCAACAGCACTCCTCTCTATAGAGCCATCATTTGGTCAATATTTCTACATTCCTATTACAAAGTACTGCGCTCTAAGGAATAGCAAAACAAAAATGCAATTAAAGCAGATACGTTAGAAAATGTCCCCAATGGATATTAAAAAAAAAAAAAATCACTAAGTGTATCCAGCTGAGCCCCAGTGTGGGTTTCATGCAGATAGACTAGGATATATGAAACAGGTTGGCTTTAGATTGTTTTGTACATTGATGGAAACTATCATGCATTTTTGTTCACTAACAAAATGCCTACAAAACGTGTACAGAAGTACTTTGGACCATGTATTAAGTAATTAGAGGTTTTTGGCATTCCTTGCATCCCACCTCTACCACCACAATCATCTCTGTTAACACCACTGATGTGGGCTGCGGTAACAATTGTCATCGGTTCCTCAAGCAGGAATCTATGGAGGGGCACCTATTTCCTATCTTTTCATTATTCTATGGGCCATAAGTATTCAAATCCAGCAAGACTTGCTTAAGCAGGCTAATTACAAATTAGACACACAGCATTGTGTTTAGTATACAGACCCACAGTTGTGTCTCATATGCATAAATATTAGATACGTCTGCATATCTAATATTGTGACATGTTTGGAAGGTATGATGGTATGAACAAATGGATACTGCCCAAGCCTGTCAGCCAGTAGCTGACGTCAGCCACACATGCTGCGTGCCTCCAGAGGTGAGACGAAGGCTAAGCTTACAGTCTTCACCTGTCACAGTGTCGCCAGCCGATCAGGTATCGGAGCTGGGAATGCCTCCACACTTCTCCGGTACTTGCGTACATTTTCAAAAAGGTAAACCCTGGTTGACTTTATTGCCCAGCTCTACTTATTCATACTCAAGTCAAGTGGAATAGAATACATTAGTAGAGCCATTTATCATTGTCACGTAACGTACATAACGTCATAGAGTCTTCACAGGCCCATGCTTTGGGGAGTAATGAAGAGTGACTACATGCGTACTACATTAGAATAACAAAATATACCTTCATAACAAATAGAAAATGTCATGACAGTAATCAAATAATCATTGAAAAGAGAAAACACTTTTTACAAGAGAATATGCTTCATGAGGAGTCAAGGTTCATGTTAGATCTAATGAGAGACCAACATATTGTTTAAAAACCGCAGGTGTTTCACCAATGGTGAAATAATCTCAACCATTATTGTAAAACTATGTGGACACGCAGTGGGACATGGTGGGTCTAGGGGTGTTAGATTAAAATTAGAAAAATAATAAAAAGCTGAAGCAATGGTGTTTGAGCTGAGTAAAAAAGGTGATCCCAGCCATGTTCCAACATTTGACATCGCTAGACATGGTGACTTGCACTGCTGAGTGTACCTCTCACTTTGGATTTAGGAAGCTTTACTGCGGAGTGTGAAAATGTGTTGCTAGCTCGAGTGTCCAGCCTGTACAATTTAGTAGTAACTCACGTTGAGATTGCAACCACCGGGACATGAATATAGGTTGCTTTTGGTAACAAGACGCTGTGCAGTAATATTGCAGTTTGGTTTAGGATATCAACTACAAAAGAGTGATAGCCTACTTTGAGTTATAGAACAGGGAACCTACTTCAAAATCAAACTGTACCTCCACAAGGTACATTTACGTTTAGGGCATTTAGCACTCACTTTTATCCAAAGTGACTTACAAAGAGTACATTTGTCATGAGAAGGTGAAACATTTCATTGCTGCTAGTACAGTAAGAAAGTCACCCGAACAAGTTTCAAGCATTTCAATTGCAAGATTAGCCATTGCTAGTATACAACATCTCTGACTAAGTGCCAAGGTACAATGAGCGATCAAAGTGCCAAATTACAAAAAATAGGTACAAGGTAAAAGGGGCCAGTCCTTACAAGCTAGACCCTGGCATTGTATTTACCGGAACACATGCGCCATACTGCACTGTAAGACAGTACAAGTTCAGCTCAAACCAGCTGAGGGCCAACTTGTCTTTATCTTGGGAGGAGGGAGAAAGAACAGAAACTGTTTCTTTTGCCATTTTCTCTAAATGTCCAAAGCAGTGAAATAAGGAGTGCTTTGTTTTGATCGTCGTCATGTGTCCAAATGATGCAACTGCTGGGGTTGTCGGGCTCTGGGCTCCCCGGTAGCGACAACAGGAACATTTGTCAGCAGTGATGACTCAACAGTGGAGGGTTCCTGAATCTAGGCCAAGCTGACAACACATGACCACCAATCCAGGCTACCAAAGAGACACAGGAGACAGCAGAGAGTGTGGGTAAGCGAGAGAGAAAGTGAGGAAACATGTGGACTCTTTACCTCTTTTCCACCAATGCAAACCAGTTCTACTTCTGGGCTGGTGCTGGTTCAACTGGCAAAACTTCTCAGGACTTGTTTTCTTTTCCACGGGCTAGAGAGCAAGTCATTATGTCACTGCAGCATAATGTTTATTATGTACTGCTTTTCCAGAAACACTCGCGCCAACTTCAGGCACAATATCAGCAATGGTGGACTACATAATCTGTTTACAAATTTTGCTCCTGGCGTTACCAGCCTACATTTAAACACGACTGGCACAACACATTTGTGCTGCTGGTCTTAATTGCTATATAATCACAAGAATGTACACAGTGTTTCTGATGGAATCAGCAGATTATACTCTTGGTGGTAGGCAGGTTAGTTTTTAACTTGCATTCAAAAATGTTATCACCGCAAAAACAGCATCGTATTGGTTGGTCTTGTTGGTCACGATAACCCCACACCCAGCACCTGACATGAGAAGTTCTTGGTTTGAGACCTGCAAAGTATTGGTGCTGCCCTGGAACCAGTTCTCGTGGCTGAGAGACGGTTCCTTGGCTGTCGAAATGAGAAGAACTGGTTTGAGATTAGGCACTGGCAAATGGAAAAGGGGTAAAAGAGAGGGTGTGAGGATTAGGGCTGCAACTTACAATTACTTTCATAGCTGATTCATCTTAAGATTTATTTCAGATGAGTCGATGAATCATTTGGTCTATAAAATGTCCTTAATAATAGCAAATGCTCATCACAAGTTAACAGAGTCCAAAGTGATGTCTTAAATGAGCTTGCTTTAGCTGAGAAGCAGCCAAGGAAAACAAATGATACATGAACCAAATATCAGAAGCATTAAGCAGCAAATGTTTGGTTTTTGTACCTGATAAATTACTTTAACAATTGGCCCATTATCAAAATTAGATTTGATTAATGCTGTTGATCGATGTTTCCACTAATTCTTGCATCCCTCAGCCCTAGTGTGGATGATGCCTCAATGTCCCCAAAACCTCTCATGGTATACCTGGTTAATATTTCACAAGAGGTCCTCAACTATTGGATAGCGGGCTCTCTCCCTCTCTTGATGTTGGGGACAGCTTTTGAGGTCTGAATGTTTCAACAGAAACCGTCAGACTGGGTTTCAGCATGCATGTGGCAACACACAGGAAAGAGGAAGCCAGCAGGAAGGGGAAAGAGCTTTGGAGGGAGAGGGTACTGCTCTGATGAAGTGCTGTAACAGTATATCTGTATAATAAAAACATAGTACCATCACAGCAGTGGCAAGTCCATATACCTACTAATGGGCGCATGCCCAGGAAATTCATTTGAAATGTATTAATCTATTAGCAAATCTTTTAACAACCAATATTTGTGTTAAAACATTACATTGTTTAAGATTACATAGCAATTTTAGTTTTTCCTCTGATTATTATTTTTTATGACAATGACTACACTGCCACTAGTTTTAATGCAAGTCTACACTGAAATGCCGCCCGAATGCTTCCCACTGCTCCACATATCTCACACATGTGCTGTATGTCATCTCCCTCTTTCATGAGAAATGCTGATTTTCATTTTTATGCTGATGTCACCGTTATACAGTATATTGCTGTGTGTCAAGTCTTGAAGGCTGTTGAATACTTGCAAAATGCGTTTATTGTTGTCCAAAATACCCTACTTCAGATTAAACTCTTACTTAATGCAGATAATGGATACTCACGTCTTCACAATATTCAGGTCTTTGATTTGATCATATTACTGACAGTAATGTTATATTTTCTTATTTAATTATTAATAATAACACTTACCAATTGTTTATTATTATTATTAAATAAATAAATTCATTCATTAATGATTATTATTGTTTCATTTTGAGTGAGAGGACCACCTACTGTTAAGAATAATAATCTTTTCAACATTTCCATGGAGATGGGGAAATCCGATCAAAATAAACTACGTCTGCCTTGCTTTTCTTATTTATCACACAGAATGATTGCATTGTTATCATCTGTTCACACCTGTGAATGGCAAAATGGATTCCCCAAACCAGACAGTGAAAAGATGTCCCACTTGATCAGTGAGCGTCTGTGGTCCTGGTCTCCTCAATGTCCCACACCATAGTCACTAGCCGTTTTTTTTGGGCCAATTCATCATGTTTAATCGGGGCTAGAGGCCGTCGATGAGAGAAAACACCCAGATTGGCTGTCCATCTTAAGCGAATCAATGCACAAGGACAGACACTGAAGTAAACAAAGCAGCAGTGCAAATGCAGACAATCTACATTGTCTGCATTGTGTGCTCGGCTAAGTAAGTTAATAATAATGATTAATAACTAGCAGCTATATGCTAGCATAGCTCGTATCACACAATCACACCACTCAGACATTGCAAAGCAGGCTTGAGAAGATAGTATATTCCATTACAATCAAGATAGATGCTATTTTGTACTGTTTCACTGCAGCTCATAGAATATGCATGCTAAAAATGTTAAAAACTGAAATTGGAGACATTTTTAGTGTTTCACCAAGCCATGGTGTTTCTACCCAGGATGCTTGCACACCCACCAAGCTAGCCACTGGAGGCTAGACCACTGATTTCCACAAGTCAAGTTGAATATAAATTGTAGCCTTCTGCATTTTGACTTGTTTTAAATGCATGGTATGGCGCCTAAGCAGTTGGCTATTGGAGTTGTTAATGCAGTTCTAAAGTTCACCTTCTACAGACTAGCTTTGATCAAAATCAACATAGTGTGAAGCCAAGATCTAGGACATGCCAAAATGTGTATCTTATTTATTACTGAGAGTATTAGTAGTGGACATGTTGTAAATAGTTGGATTTGGTTGTTGATTTTTTTCAGAGAAAGCATGCAAGTCACCTGGATAGATATGATGCTTTGACAGCCCCATTGTAAAAGAAAAGCAAAAAGCCAAGGCCATCCTTAAAAATATTTCTATTTGCAGTAATAACCAAAAAATAAAATAAAAGGGTCGGGTCGGTAGGTAGGTCTTTATATTTTTTTTTTTTTTCAAAATTCTAAGTA
>JAOPUI010000061.1:11559408-11569737 GCA_027123135.1 Urophycis floridana
GTAAACTGATAGAGGCGGGTTGCAGTTATCTGGACGCAGAGACATAAAATATACATACACACACACACTCTCACACACACACACACACACACACACACACACACACACACACACACACACACACACACTTCAATGGACAAAGACTTTTGCCATTTCTGACACAGCAGAGAAGTTAATCTTTCTTGGATTTCTTTTCGCAGATTAGTATTGTGTTTCAGGAGTGATTGCGTGGGAGATCAGGAAATCCCTTGAAATGACTTCTCAACCTACCATCGTGATGTTATAAGATCTTGTCTCCAGTTCAGACCGCCCCACACAGCGCCACCATCAATGTCAAATGTTGATGTTGGCTCGGATGAGGAGAGCTCTGCTTGTCAGTGCAGCCCCACAGCATCCTGTTGTTTCACTGCTTGTTTGTTGGCCAGAGCCGCTTTGTGCCACATGAGGCTAACTGTGTTTAGTGCTCGTCTCCATGTTGTATTCCCGCCAAGGGAGGGAGAGAGAGAGAGGAGAGTTGTAATGCAGAGTGACTAATTAAAGTGTACTGCCAATATTGAAACAAACATAAACAAGGCCTGCAAAAAAAATAAAAGAGTGTAAAAAATACAACAGAGTAGCTGTAGCTGTGAGTCGCTTTTGGAATCAGGTTCAGTAGAATATTATGAAGAAGTGCGAATGAAAGGTTTGTGCACTGCAAGAAAGTAGCCTCAATTTATATTTGGTTGTGCCACAGCAACAAAGGTCAGCGGATCTCATTTTCTCTGTTAGACATGGATTCTGTAGCTCATCGAGGGATTGTGAAAGCATTTGCAGATCACATGGAGCTCCGGTAGCCCCATGCCGCCAGCCAGGTACCGCCCTTTGCGGGGAGTCTAGACGGTCTTGAAAGCGTCACGGCTGCAAATGAGCTGCACAGTTTGATGTCATGCACACCAGACACTGCTGGTTGTTGGACCTCAGCGGGCGAGACGGGGAAACGAGAAGTGGGATGCGCGTGGATGCAGCTGCGGGGACTATTTGTGACCAACCACTGTGCAAGCCTGGGTGGTGGGCTGCCAGGGTACAAGGGAGCCAGCCAGCAGAGTGAACTGCGTGCAGCGTGACGTGCTTAGGATGTGAGGGTGGAGAACGAACAACGGGACAAGGAACAACTGGGCCTGTAGTTGTCACGCTATGAACGTGATCGTCGTCGGCCATAGAATTTGCAACGAATCAAAGCGGTTGATAAAAGTTTAGACTTCCAGATAGAGTTAAATTGAAGCTGAAATGTAATTGAATACATTACTTTTGATAAGCTTAGCGATTAAGAAACCAGACAGAAGCGGGTGACCTGAAGTAATTGGCTACATGGCTGTTTCTGGGTCGTGTGTTGTGTTATTGCCTCATTCGTCCACGCCCAGTTGACTTAATTCACATTCTGGAGACACTGTGGGCCGTTTGCATTTAGAGGCAGCTCTTTTTCGCAACACATTTTCGCATTGGAGATTTCCTTCCAAAGCAAATTTGTTTTGAGTGTAATTACTGACTGTAAATGTCCTTCATAAACCAGTCAAATCTGATAACGTGCTTGCGATCTCAATACGTATGTAAAGATTCTGATTCATGTCATTGATACGTATTTCCATCAATTGATGGGATATCAATGCATATGAATTACTTAGGTGGCCCTTAAATGTTCACCCCACGTTAAAACCTGGTTAATATGATCTGTACATGACGAAATGCAATCCTGTGGACGTGACGTATGCCTTGTGTCTTCTGCAGGGCCTCTCAGGTGGACCGGGTGGAGGTCCTGTGCTTCAGGGACAGAACTCTTCAGGGCAGCAGGTCCGTGCAGCACAGCATCCTCTTCCACGTCCAACTTCCTGAGCTCCCCCACAACTCTGGTAACCTTTTTGGTGTGCTTGTGCTTGTGCTTGCGCGTGTCCATGTGTGTATCTGGGAACCGCCGCAAATGTATGCCAGCGCTAGCCATATGGCAGTGATTATGACATTACAGCTCTGTCTTTGCGACGGTGATAACGATGTTATCACACAACGTTATGTGTGTTTGGTTGCTGGTAATGAGCTCATCGTTGCCGCTTCGTTGAGCAAAGATACCCTGATTGCCGTGAGTGCATCTGTCCTTATAAGACGTTTTGGAACCCTGTTTCGGCCCTAACTTTGTGTTCGGCTCTCGAGCAACACTTAAATTGGATATTTTGTATGCGGCATTGATTGATTTCTGCCCACTGCCGGTCAGGAAGAAATGGCTGTCACACTCAAAAGGAATCTAGTGAACAAACTGCCCGCTGGCTTGTTCTGGCATCCCTCATTATCCTGTTACAACAATGCTAATGACCGGAGTCTGCAAACCTGGTTCCACCAGTTTGAATTGGCTTTTCCTATGATGAATGGCAAATACGACGAACTCCCTGCACAATAACACAGACCAAGGTGGGATACGGTGCACAAAGCATATTTAACAACAACAGAAGGTCAATACATTTGGGAGAAAAGCTGAGGCTTTGACTGGAGCCTTGGGGCAGTCAGAGGGTTGGGTCAGAAAACGTGTTCCGAGGCAGTTTCGTAGAAGTGAATAATGTTTTCATTAGGGGGAAGTTTTAAATCATAGCATATGAATGGAATGAGGTCACACTCAACCATGAACTGAATACTGAATACTGACTACAAAGGCCTACTGGCCCTCACAACCTTTAGACTTGTTCCTCATGCAGTATGATCCAGATCCAGATCTAGATCCAGATCCAAGACCAACTGGGAGGTTGGACTTGTATGAATGTGTTATTATTGCCATTGTAATGACTTTGCCCACCATTTTGATGTTGCAGTGTGCCCCAAGAGTGTGGGCTGGGAGAAGAACGCCAAGGGAGCCATGGGTCCCAGGATGGTGAACCTCAGTGAATGCATGGACCCCAAAAGGTGCTCCATTGTAAAAACCCATTTGTGACATCGCAGTATAGACATAGAGAGACTTTATTAATTTCTGAAGGGAAATTGGGTGGCCGTATCAGCCAGGGTACATATAAATACAGTACAAAAAATAACAATAAAATAAAATACCAAAAATAAAGAATGAAAATAAAATAAATGCAAAAATGCAGTGGAATTGTAAAAATACAATACAATAGTGATCACATATATAATATCAGTATGATATGAATATGATGTATAATATCAGTACGGAATGTAATTAACACATCACATATGATGTGAAATATAGGTTTCAGTTGATTGACAGGTTGTACAGGTTGAGTTAGTCGAGGTCTGTGATGGAGGATCTGAGCGAGGCAGATGAGTTATTACAACTCTTTGCAGTGGGGAGGAACGATTTTCTGTATTGTTCCTTCTTGCAGTGGGGTTGAATTGAGTCTGTTGCTGAAACTGCTCCTTAGCTTGTCCAGTGTAGTGTGGAGAAGGTGCCCTAAAAAAAGTAGGACTTAAATAAGTAAATAACTGCAGAAATGGAATAGATGTGTGACTCACCACAATCACTTACTGAATAATCTCATTGTAATTCATGCTCGGCATCTTGTAAACATTAGGCTACCCGTCAAGCCAAATTTAACGCTGCCTCATATTTGAGGCGCTAGATTCCCCTTGAGCTGATTTTGAGACTCGTGTTTCTTATTTTGTCAAGCAAGATAACACGATGAGAGCTGTTATTGGTAAAGCTATCAGTGGACCAGATATTTTCACGCAAACAAAGATTATTTTACTACTTTGGATAGTTTGAAAGGACGTTATTCAGCCGATTAGGCTCCCCAACACAGCACCGTCTGACTGACTCATGTGGATACAATAGATATAATAACTCCTCACAATATTTCAATCGGGTCTGTGGGAAAAGTTCCGTCTGTGCAAAGCCTTGTCGTCCGCCCGCAGGCTTGCGGAGTCCTCGGTGGACCTCAACCTGAAGCTCATGAGATGGAGGCTGGTTCCTTCCCTGGATCTGGACAAGGTGGTGGGCACCAAGTGTCTGCTGCTGGGGGCCGGGACCCTGGGCTGCAACGTAGCCAGGACTCTCATGGTACGGCTGGGCCAAAGAATGAATGAATGAATGAATGAATGGACGGATGAATGGATGAATGAATCAAACGAATGGATGGAGGGATGAAATGAGAACTGAATGAACCCGTCATTGTCAACAGCACGGTTTGATCATGGGACTTTTTACCTTACTCCAACACCAACGTGGATGGCCATGGCGCTGTAAACAACTACTACTTCTACTACTAATCCTCTTCGTCCAAACGTGACCCCTCGTGACGCTGTAAACAAGTCACATCAAATCCTGGACCCTGTAGGGTCAACGCGGAGACTGTGAGCGCGGGATTAGTCGCGACTCTGCTGCCGTCCAGAATTTATTGCTCCCATGGCACATTTCAACAGCTGTAAAGCCCTCAATATTTCAGCCCTGAGTTTGAAAGACGCTTTCATCCTTTTTTGGTATGAATGTTCTGTGATGAAAAGGATATGGAGAAACTCTGTTTCATATTATTCCCCCCCAGAGGAGTCTTATCCCCCAGATACTTTGACCCAAAGGGATTGTGGCATTTAGGTTTGTCCCCACTTCCATACTCAAGGATTTATTTTATTAATTGCTATTTTCCCTTGTCAGTGTAACAGAGAAAACACATTGCGAAAGTCTAAACATGAATATCTCTAATATGAATTTATTTTAATCTCTGTCGCCAAATCATGAAATATGGGAGGGTCATCTGATACAAGAAATTGCTTTCTTCACATATACTACCAGCCCTGCTAGTCCACCCAGCGATGACTCGATAATAACCACAAAAAAACATACACTGTTCTGCGTCGGCAACACCCGTTCGTCCCTCTCCTCCTGCAGGGATGGGGCGTGCGGCACATCACGTTTGTCGACAACGCAAAGATCTCCTACTCCAACCCGGTCCGGCAGCCTTTGTACGAGTTTGAGGACTGTCTCGGCGGGGGCAAGTCCAAGGCCATGGCAGCTGTTGATCGACTCACCAAAATCTTCCCGGGAGTGGTGAGTAGTCAGGAGTCATTCACTTAAGAGCAGGTCGAGAAATGCCACCGGTGTCTGGGTGAAACGACTCTTGTTTGGTTGTCTGCTGGTTGGGCTTTCTGTAGGTGTATGACTGACTGCAACCTGTTTGCAGACCTACCTTTGATAACCACCACCGTGGTCGACAATGATGGATGGATGTGTGCTTGTTTTGCATTTACATGTACATTTACATTTAGGGCATTTAGCAGACGCTTTTATCCAAAGCGACTTACAAAGAGTACATTTGTCATAAGAAGGTGAAACATTTAATTGCTGCTAATACAGTAAGAAAGTCACCAGAACAAGTTTCAAGTTTTGCTCGTTGTGTCGGCTGTCAGCTTAATCCGGTTCGATAAACATATTCCTTTTTTCTTTTTTTTTTTTTTTTGATCGCTCGTGTCTGGGCTGTGATTTGAGCCGACCATGCAGAAAATGAAGTGTTTTCATTATGGCACATTAATGCTGGCAGTGTCATTATTTGGTTAATTAATGAGTGGGATAGGGTTTTTGGGTCTCCTGCCATGGGAGTGAAATTTCAAGCCATCGCTCAGGAAACGCACGGCTAATCAAGGTTCCGGTGCGGCTTGGTATCACACACATCTGGCAGGAGGGGGAAGACCTACAGGTGGCTGATGGAGCACTTACTAAATTTCACCTTTTCTTTCCCCCACACAACAGACTCTTACACATCCACCTCCAACGTACACACACACACACACACACACACACACGTATGTTGGGCTTTATAGTTTTTCATATGATGACTATCCATTGTTTTGGTCTCTATTTTGGCTGTACTGCTTCCTGCTGCTGTAACACCTGAATTTCTCCCTGAGGGATTACTAAAGTGTTTTCTACCTGTTATCCAAACCTTGATGTTAGTTGTGTTTGTTTTTGTTATGCTGGTTTCTTGGCCAGGTCACTCCAGATGAAGACGTAACATTTAATTTCAACTTTCAAGACTTTCATGGTCAAATCAAAGTTAGATCAAGTAAAAATTGCTGTTGTGTTGAAGTACCATCAGTTTCAACTTTCCGTTTCTCCCCACATGGTGAGCAGATGGTTCAGGAAGTGATGCTAGACGCTGACTATTGGTCTTTAGATTCCAGAGTGCCGGAGAGATGGAGTGAAGGAACCGGCCCGTTCTGATTTTCTGACCAAGATTCAGCAGGACCTCACAGTGGTAAATATGGCCCAGCCAGCGTATCACACCGCTATCTCCCTGTCTGCTTTATAACTGCGGTTCTATGAATGTGTTTAATGTGTTTGTGTGTGGTTCAGCCTGTTTTATGCTTGATTCTGTGAGGTTGAGATAATGGCTATGTGTGTTTGTTTGGTACTATGTGGTTATGCATGGTTTTGAGATGTTTTGTGTGTATGTGTGGTTTTGTCTTCTGTGCGTTGTCAGGACTGCTCCGTGGCCAGCTGTTTGGTGTTCAGGTGCAACATGTTCATGGGACGGGAACAGAGCAGCACATTCACCATTGCTGCCAATCTCAGCTCTGGGTGGATTTCAAAGGTAGGTGGGAGGGGTCAGGGGGATGTTTACAGGATGTCATGGAGACCAGAGGGGTAATGAAGATGATAGAGGATTGTCAGGGAAGGGTTCGAAGATAG
The DNA here is from genome assembly GCA_027123135.1 of Urophycis floridana. Classification (NCBI taxonomy): domain Eukaryota; kingdom Metazoa; phylum Chordata; class Actinopteri; order Gadiformes; family Phycidae; genus Urophycis; species Urophycis floridana. Next base: position 11,566,061 of record JAOPUI010000061.1, read on the forward strand.
AGGGTTGTCATGGAGACCAAGTTCAGGTTTTATTGGTCACATACACAGGTCACAACATGTACAACTGCCAGTGAAATACTTTCCCCCACCTTCTCCTTCAACTGTTTGTATAGTAAAGAAATAGAAGACGATCAACTTAGTAGAGTAACACACAATTTGCCCTGCCACTCCAGTGTCTCTTCCCTAACCCTCAGCCGAGAGAACAGGCAGGTGTTTGGGTGGCTGCAGTCCTGAATGGTCCTGCATGGCCTGGCGTGAATGTCTCATACACTGGGTACAGTGCACACTCCCACACTCCCTGTGGTCCCTTCAGCCGACCTCACTACGCTCTGTGCTCCTTCTGGGCGCTGCCCTCATGCCAGTCGACGATGCTCCCCATCAGGATGCTCTCCATTGCTGACATGTAAAATGATCAGGGAGGCCAGGGAGGGTTGGAAGAAGATGGGAGGTTGTCATGGAGACAGGGGGGAAGAAGATTGACATGGAGAACATTCCTTCCTATTGTTTCAGCAATTCCCAAACCTGGTAAATACATGACTGTTCTCTGCTTTACATTACAGATCGGTCTTCGGTCGGCTAAGTTCCTCCTCATAAGCACAGCCACCCTGGAATACGATGACAACAGATACATTTTCTACTCCACAGAGTCTAAACACACCCCTCCCATCCGAGAGGTAATTTCTTTCTCAGCTATCACCTCACACCTGAGCGAAGGCTAAGAAATCCAGTCTCTTTGATCAGAAAATTGTCATATGGCACTTCTTCAGATCGTCACTGAGGTGGAAGTGTACCCAGTTGCAGACTTCACAAAGGAGATTGTTGGAGGCACCATTGGAGGACTGCTTTTGCTGGCCATCATTACGGCCGGTCTATATAAGGTAACAAGCATCACCAATGTGTAGGATAGACTGGTTGGACTGCTGGCTGACTCCCAGTAGAAAGGCCTTGGGTTAAGGACAGGATGGTCTGGTTAGGGTGTTTAACTACCAGCTGGAGGATACTGGTTTTGATCACCAATGCTCATGGCCTACCTGTAGGCATTCAAGGCATCATCTAACAGAATTCACTCCAAGTCTCTTTTGTTAATAACATAATGACTAAATAAATAGTAAATAGTAGTGTTCAATCTGTGTAGAGCTTCAGTTTTATGACTCACCTCTACCATGGAATTACCTTTGAAATAAACTGCTCCAAATTTAATCGCTCTTTGTAACTTGGCACATAGTCAGAGATGTTGTATACTAGCAATGGTTAACCTAGCAATTGAAAGTCTTGAAACTTGATCTGGTGGCTTTCTTACTGGATTGGCTCACTGGATACAGCAATGAAATGTTTCACCTTCTTATGACAAATGTACTCTTTGTAAGTCGCTTTGGATAAAAGTGTAAATGTAATGTAAATTCTGTTATTGAATGATTCTGTCTACTTTTCAGGCTGGCTTCTTCAAGAGTCACTACAAACAGATGATTGAAGAAGCAGGCACTGCCAATGAAGGTGTAGATGATACTGCAGATGTGCAGTATGAAAACGCTGCAGATGCGCAGTAAGCCAGGCAGATCCACGCCAAGATGCTTCAGTACCAAGATTTCATCCCCAAATCATTACCATCAATGTATGTGTGATATCAACGGAAAGTTAAAACAATGATGAGAAAATAATTTTGGAAAATCATTGGAACTATACTTATTTTTACATGTAGAACTACCATTCATTCCTTTTGGCAAGACTAGTCAACAAATATTGTGTGAATATAAATACAGTATAACTAATATCTTTTTCCCAGCATTTAATAAAGAAACTGCAAAACACAAATGTGTTGTGTTAATTATTTTGAATGCAAAAGCAATCTTTTATGAGCTGTTGGAATGTTGATTAGCAACTCATGGTCCCATGCCAATTTCATTTGAAAATTATTGAAAGTAATTCATGGAAAGAGCAGTATTTCACATTCAACCACAGCCAACCATGTTAAGCAACTTAACATCCAAAGAACTTGCACATTGCTGAAGAGTTCAACACCCAATCTACAAGTGTGAATCCTCCGGTTGGGAATACACACTCTGCCCACTGAGCTATGCCACCCAGTTGACCACCGGAAAGTGTAATAAACTGGGTTTCTTGTGCTGTGAAGTAACAGTGTATGTGATTGGTTCCCGATGTCACATGACTCAGTGTAATGAGTAAGCTAGTGATGTGAGTTCCATAGCGGGATATTTGCATTTTGAATCGCAAATATCTCAAAAAGTTTACAAAAATTAAGAATACATAGCACAGCTAGAATTAGACCTTTGTAATACTGTTTGAATGCAATCTCAAGATTCAGTCGTTTAGCCTCCATTAATTGCACATTGGTGTGAAGAAGAAGAATATGACAAAAAGCGATATTACAAGATATCTACATTGTGCATTCCTATGCACAATAATAACACTGCACCTGGATTTAAAGAACATGGGGATATGTCATCTAATAATTACCATGTTGGCCCCTATCCAGAAAACAGGATGATTCTGTGAAGTAACAATGGAAACAAATTACCAAAGGACTTTCATCAAGTGTGACCCAGGGCTCTTCAGACATACGAAACCGAGGATAACCAGAGACTGCTTCTACCAAAAACATCAACTTTATTGACAAACAAGGAAGGTAAACAATGTAGGGCTGGACTGCACTATCAGGGAGGTTAGAGTAGATTTATGTGGAAGGGAAAATCATCAGATGGCCATCACACAGCTGCAAGCCTCAAATAGAAAATCAACATGGTAAATGGCCCAATTCAATTGTTTCATTAAAGGCACACTGAAACCTAACAAGGAGAAACAGTGGTTGGCTTCTCTAGCAGCTAATATACAAAAGGAAACATTTTTCAAAAGATAAGCAAGGTATAACAATATACATCGGTAGACTGGAATACAGTCTACCTTCCCCAGTTAGGGACAACAGCTTGGCTCAGGGAGGTGTTGAACATGTCCGTGAGTACATCTGTGAGCTCCTCTGCACAGTCCTTCAGCACACGACCGGGAATGTTGTCACACCCTGCAGCCTTGTGAGCATTGATCCTGGAGCGGGATCTCCTCACACTGGCTGGAGAGAAGCACAACACATGGTCATCTGCAGGGGGTGGTGACTTCTGTGCAGGGGTGCGGTTGTCAGCTTCAAACTGTCCGAAGAAGTTGTTTAGATTGTTCAGCAGAGTGATGTCACTGTCACAGGACTGTGGTTGGGGTTTATAGTCCGTGATGGTCTGTATCTCCTGCCACAGGCTCCTAGTGTCTCTGCTGTCAGTGAAGTGGTTGGATATCCTGCTACAGTACTGCCTCTTAGCTAGCCTGATGCCCCGGATCAGGTTGGCTCTCGCTGATCTCAGGCTGTGTGGTGTAGACCAGGTCCAGAGTGTTATTTCCTCGGGTAGGAAAGCCTATGTGCTGGTACACATGAGGAAACACTGTCTTAAGGTTGGCATGGTTGAAATCCTCAGCTACAATGAGGAATCCGTCTGGGTGGGCTGTCTGCTGGTCACTGATGGCGCTATGCAGTTCACAGTACAGAGAAGTAGTCAAGTCAAGTCAAATTTTATTTATATAGCACATAATAATAATAATACCGGACTTAAGAGCTCGTATTTAAACTAATCTATTGTTTTTATGGTGTATAGAATTTATTTAGCCAGGCTCTTTAC
>JAOPUI010000061.1:11594083-11604850 GCA_027123135.1 Urophycis floridana
TAAATAATAAATAACATTATTATATTATCATGAATAATAATAATAATAATAGTCATCATCATCATAATGATGATTATTATTACATAAAGCACTAAATGAACAACTGGTATAAAGACAAATAAAAATAGTTAAATCCATTGTAGTACATGCAATCCCCTTGCCTTACAGCCTTTACTAGACTAGATAATAATACGTTTGTACATCATAGGTTCACAAGGAGAGTCTAAGTAAACAGTATTTATGATTGTATTAAACGGGACTTGTGTCTACCCTCAAAGCACCAGCATAATCACAAGGGCTACTTTCCTAGACTGACAGAAAGACAGACTTGAGTGAGTGAGTGAGTAGGCCAGTCTATGTGAGATATACTTTCATGTTCATTGTCAAACAGAATTACTTGGAAAGATTACCCCCATCCCTACTGTTCAAGCTCTAATACATACAAGGAATAAAGTACAGAATCGCTGCATAATGTTCCCATTACCATCAAAAAGCGACAGACAGACAGACAGACAGACGAAGCGACGTGGACTATTAAAGTTTTTTTTGTAATGCATATATAAGAAAACCCTGGTTTAAAGGAAACTGACATCTAGATGAAATAAGGTTATTTTAAATGTACACAAATTGATTGAACATTTTCTTTAAGAATTGTTCTTTTTAACCCTAAGGGTTAGACATTTAACTCTGAGGTTCTATATATATAACCTTTTTAGTTTGGAATTTAGAAGAGTGTCTCTATTGTGTGTCTTTGGTTGTAAGGTATTTAGGTATTAAGTTTCAGGGTTATCAGCAGGCGTTTTGGGGGGGCGAGATTCTCATGGTTGCCATGGTTGCCTGTAGTTATCGAAATTACAATAGTCAGTGAACCAGAGTTAATGTGCTAATGCACTATTCTCTTCACTTTCTATTCATTACTTTTTTTTCTCCCTCCCTCTAGGACACTCCCTCCCTCCTTTTTCTCTCACTCTACCTCACTTCCTACAACCCTGTCTCTCTCTCTGACTGTGACTCTCTCACTCTACCTCACTTCCTATGACCCTGTCTCTCTCTCTGACTGTGACTCTCTCACTCTACCTCACTTCCTACCACCCTGTCTCTCTCTCTCTGACTCTGTGGCTCTCTCACTCTACCTCACTTCCTACCACCCTGTCTCTCTCTCTGACTGTGACTCTCCATCTCTACCTCACTTCCTACCACCCTGTCTCTCTCTCTGACTCTGTGACTCTCTCACTCTACCTCACTTCCTACCACCCTGTCTCTCTCTCTGACTGTGACTCTCTCACTCTACCTCACTTCCTATGACCCTGTCTCTCTCTGACTGTGACTCTCTCTCTCTACCTCACTTCCTACCACCCTGTCTCTCTCTCTGACTGTGACTCTCTCACTCTACCTCACTTCCTACCACCCTGTCTCTCTCTCTGACTCTATGACTCTCTCACTCTACCTCACTTCCTACCACCCTGTCTCTCTCTGTGACTATGTGACTCTCCCACTGTTCCTCTCCCCTCCCTCTTAGAGAGAGACACACACAGAGAGTGAGGGAGAGAGGGAGAAAGGGAGAGAGAGAGAAAAAGAGAGAAAGAGATGGGGAGAGCGAGAGAGAGAGATGGGGAGAGAGATGGGGGGAGAGAGAGAGAGATAGGGGGGGAGAGACAGAGAGAGAGAGATGGGGAGAGAGAGAGACAGAGAGAGAGAGAGAGAGAGAGATGGGGAGAGAGAGAGGCCTCCGTTTGGTGTGTCTGTGTGCGCTGGGCTGGGGGGTCGTCACCACGCTCATCATTGTCTTGTGCGTGCTGCTAGCTAGTGCTCACTGGCTGTGCTGGGGCAGAGGTATTTTTAGACCCTCTGTCTTTGATTAAAAATATGGCTCTCTTGTGGTGACCTTCACACCTGCTGCAGATCCCTGTGGAATGCTGCCACGGTGCAGAGTAGGAGGAGCAGGTCGGGAATCAATCCTGCGTGCATGACGGACAGACGGGCGCCTGCTGCAGTGCTGGCTGAGGCCACGGGAGCCGGGGGGCCGGACGCAGCAGCAGCAGCAGCAGCAGCAGCAGCAGCAGCAGCAGCATAGGTGCTACGGATGCTACTGATGCTACTGATGCTGCTGCTGCTGCTAGCGCTGCTTAGCGTAGCCGCTTTAGCACGCCAAGCAAAACATGTGAATGCTGTAATATCAAACGAGCAGGAATACAGGTATAAATAGAAAGATGGATCAATAGATAGACCGATAGACAGCTATATTGATAAATTGATAGATTGATTTCTGTTAGATAGACGGATAGCTTTCTGTGTAGGTCGGGGGGGGGGCTCTAAGCCCTGGATAAAACCTCTGACCAACAACAGAATAATAAGAGTAGTCGTAACACAGTAAGAATAAAGTGCTTACTGGTAACCAGGATGTTCAGCTCAAACACCTCAGATGAAGTGATACCCGCTTCGAGCCACACTCCCTCAAACCCTGTTCCATTAGCCTCGTGGGAAATATAGGGCATCGTGGGAAATATAGGGCATTTAACATCCATCTCCCTGCCGCTGTCAGCACCTGCTGGACCTCTGAAATTACTTTCTTACCAAATAATGAGAATCATTTAATCTGTCGAGTGGATTATAAATAATTGAATCTGAACTTTTTTGCCATCATTTTTTCTTTTCATGATAAACACAAAGACACTCACGAATAATCAAAACAATTGAGTATTATTTTTGAGTAATTTACTGGATAAATAAACAAGACTCTAATTGTGATTGTGCAACTGAACAAACGTGACCTCCTTTAAAAGCATTTCTGTGTCTCTAAAGAGCCCGTGTGTTGCAGACAGCTGGGAAACTCTGCAGGGCAGTCAGGCACATGGCAGGTTGTCTTGTGGAGTGGAGCTCCGTGGCAGCACGCGGTCTCTGCTCCTCCATCACTCCCATAAAATCAATGAGGCTACATGGAGCACTGCGCTCTGGCTAATAACTCACCCCATCTCCTCCCCTCTCCCCGTCACTTGTTCCAGGGAGAGGTCCCATTGCCACACCATTTAGCGTTCCGCTTCTTTCCATGCAATGTCCAAAAACCATATCTTCAATCAATCTCTTCTTTATTTTCATAATCAATCTTCTAGTCGCTCTGTTATTCCGCTGTCCGTCTCGGTGAATACTCCTTGTTTCAGATCAGATTAATGGTTCTGTAAGCACAGGTTCAATGATGCGGGTTGTGGCACACACACTTGTTACACACACACACACGCTGACACACACACATGCACTCAGTATACACACAGTTTGGGACATATCCAAGGTGATACAAAATATGGACATGAAAACATGAGATTACCCGGAATGCTCATATATCCTTAACTCCTATTCCCTCTCATCATACTAGTTAAATCGGGTTTCTGCAACAGCTATCTACCTCTTCCCCATTGGGTCAAATGAGCAACTATAAGATATAATAAATAAATACAACTATAAGAATAAAGTCACTAACCAATGACTCTCTCCAAAGGGATGGTTTGTGGGTTGAAGTGGGCCTGGGTTACTGAGGTTACTGACCCTGGCAGGAGTTGTGGACTGGAACCATACCCGCCCGCCAGAAGCCTTTCAGTCTGTCCAGGCTTTGCTGAGTCTGACAGATGGAAAATCCCATTGCAGTGGAGCAGAACTCCGACCAGCCAATCAGCTGCTATGCTGCGGCTCTGATTGGAAGCATAGCACCAATACTACTGCTAATACTACAATACACCACAAATACACCAACTACAACTGATACTACTATTACAACTGATACTAGTGCTATGAATACTACTATAACATTATGAATTACGAATACAACTGATACTATTACTACAAATACAATTACTTCAACTAACCCTAATCCTAACCCTCACTACTACAACAAATATTACAACTACAACTGATACTACTGTACAACCAATACTAATACTATAGCTGAAATTTGACAATTGATACTATGAAATATACATATTCAAATTCCAAACCATTAAAAATATTGACTTGCTGGCCCTCTCTAATGTTGAAATAATTGAAAATATACATTCAATCCTGACTGCATCAAATAACCCTGCATCCTCTGCACTCCTTGGCTACATTCTCCTTCGCCTCTCCACTCACCAGCTTCAAACTTCTAACTGTCTTGGACTCATCTCCAAATCATTACCCACCTGGTAACAGCCTGCCGACCTGCCCTGTCCCCTTTAATAACTGACATTGTCCATTGTCAATGGACAATGTCTCACCGACTTCTGGTGTTGTTCCATCATCACTCAAAATTGCTGCAATAACTCCAACACTCAGGAAACCTTGCGCAGATCCAAATGATTTTAAACAACTTTCATCCAATCTCAAACCTGCAATTTCTCTCTTAAGTACTTGAGAGAACTGTTGCAGCTCAGATAAACACCCATCAGTCTGACAACAATCTCTTCGAACAATTTCAGTCTGGCTTTTATCCCCTCCACAGCACTGAGGCAGTCCTTGTGAAAATCACCAATGACCTTCTGATTGCATCTGACTCTGGACAACTTTCTATTCTGATTCTCCTTGACCTGAGTGCAGCTTTTGACAGTCTCTCATGTCATCCTCCTGGACAGGCTAGTATCCATTGGAATCACTGATATCCCTCTGGCTTGGTTTAGATCATATCTCTCGGGCCGCACACAGTTTGTCCAACTCAAGAAGTTGAGATCCGGCTCCTCTCCAGTCTCCAGTGGTGTTCCCCAGGGCTCTGTCCTCGGCCCTGTCCTGTTCATTATTTATCTTCTGCCTCTTAGCTACATTCTTAGGAAATTTCACAATCCAATTCCACTGCTGATGATACCCAGCTCTACCTTTCCTAAGCCAACTGCCACTCTACCACCCAAAGCTCTGTCTGTCTGCCTACTGGAAATTAAATCATGGTAACCATGGTAACTCACTCAACTTCCTCAAACTCAACAGTGACAAAACTGAGGTAAAAGGGTAAAGGGGTCATTTAGCAGACGCTTTTGTCCAAAGCGACTTATAATCAGTACACTGTGGCGTTCGACATGTGGACAGTTGGAGGAGGGGGATCATTGGGATCGAACTGCTGAGCCTATCGTTAGTGGACGACCTGCTCTGTCCACCCACACATCCGCTCTACCCACTGAGCTACTGCCGTCCTAATTGGCACCAAAACTGCCTCAGCAACACTCGACACTTTTTCTATGTCCATCAGCAATGCCACTGTGGCCCCCTCCCCTCAGGTAAAGAACGTGGGTGTCATCTTGGACAGCAATTTATCCTTCGAGACTTCAATTGCAACATCGACTGTCTATGTCCCTCAGTTACACCACCCTGCACTGCTATCCTTGTAATCACCAACCTGACTGGACTACTGTAGCTCTCTTTTTGGTCTTCCTTGGAAACTCCAACTGGTCCAGAATGCAGGCGCTCGCATCATGAACCTATCCACCATGGGGTCAAGAGCTTTTAGCCAATCTGAGCCCCACCTATGGCACTCTCTCCCACCAGACATTCGCACTTCTGACTCCACTCTGTCTCCACCTTTAAATCACACCTAAAAATCCACTTATTCTATATCAACCCCTTGGTGAGCTGTGAGACGTATCCTTTGAGGCAGCAGATAGCTTTGATTGAGGCTGTCGCTGCGTGGTGCTGTCCTGCTGCCCCTTCCCTGCTCCTCATTGGCAGAAAAGGTAACCCTACCCCCGCAAAGCCTATTTTGCCTATTTTGGGGGGTGTCCTAAGGACCCCCACCCCCCATGGGATGCTGAGTATACACAGGGAAGGAGTGAGGGGGGTGGAGGCTGAGGGTGGGGAGGGGGGCTGCTGTCACTTTGGATTACAGCATCTTGTGAATTAAAGCTCTTTGCATGAGAGTTATGGGGGGAATTAGGCAGTGTGAGTGTTGATGAGTGGAGTGGAGAGAACAGGAGGCACCATATAACGCCTGAGCACATGGCAGGGGACCCCGACACATTGTCCTCTCTAGACTCTCCTCCCTGGTCTCTCCTCTCTTGTCTCTCCTCTCTAGTCTATCCTCTGTGGGCTCTCCACTCTGGTCTCTCCTCTTAAGTCTCTCCTTTCCGGTCTCTCTTCTCTGCTCTCTGTTCTCTCTTCTCTGGTCCCTTCTTTCTTTTCTGTCCTCTCTGGTCTCTAGCGAGTCACAGAGACTCAGCTGGATCTGATCCACCTCCCAGTGGATCAGATCCAGCTGAGCCAGCGGTTCTATGGTGCTGAGAGGCCGTCAACAGGATAGAGACACTTGGTAAGGTCAACCCAGCGGTGACGGAGGACGGGGGGGAGCTCAAACCCTGAGAACTGTGAGTCCATAGGGAGCCATAGGACCACCCCACAGTCCGCCACCACCCCCAAACAACACAACTCATGACCAAGCCCCCTCCAACCTCAGCCCCCAAACCAACACACAACAGATCATATTGCAACGAATGATATTCATTTTAATCTTGGATAGGGCTATGTATGAGACAAATACTCATGTATATAAATATGTTTTCTGTATATTCAGTCGTTTATAATGACGACATTTAAAATGTTTCATCTTTTAAATTGTAGTAAAATGCCCTCACAAATACAAAATATTGGCTTATAAGTGTATGCTAAATGAAGACATTATAAACTGAAAAGATTGTTGTTATGGGTTATCTTGCAGCGGTCGGTGCACCTCAACCTTGCGGTAGGTCTGGGGTTCTAAAGTGGACCAACTCGTCTCAGGACCAGTTGAGTTAGTTTGGCGGAATGTTGCTGTTGATGCAGCGACCGTTGACTCGCGTTGGACTGAGAAATGGGACACGTGCTCAACAACAACAAAAAAACACAGATTTATCTCGGGGGATGCGCAATGGAGATCCTCCCTCACCCTTATCTGTCCTCCTCACGGGGACGTGCTCTCAGATGTCTCCAAGCCAGCAGCGGTCGACACCGGAGAAGGTTTGACATGAGGATCGGTTGTGACGTCACGAGCTCCAGGCGGCGGACTGTCGTTATTTGGCGCCGCATCCCGACAGAGTGACAGCGCGTGGGCGGCGCTGGGAGACCCTCGTCCCGGCGGTCGAGCCTCAGTACAGTGAGAACGGTGGAGCGACAGCATCCCGGTAACAGCAGACGGGGTGAACCACGCGTGTTTAACCACTTTTATTAGTCGCGGCTACGTTAAAAGGCTCCGGATCGATATGAGGCATGGCCGCGGCACGGCGCGTCTCCAGAAGGAGTTAGTTTCAGATCCGGCAACGCAAAGTGACTGACGGACTCGTATTGAGTATTCATGTGGAGGTGCACGAAATGCAAAGGAGAGCGCATCAACTCGGAATCAGGAGCAACTTCATGTCCGATATGACTTCATGAGCGCGGCGAAGCCGTCTTATTCCATCTGGTGATTGGAGGATTGAAATCCAGAGGAAAAGTCTCTACTCAGTAGCGATCAGCAGCGGCGTAGCTGTGGGGGTCGGTGGAGGGTAGGAGGTGGGGGGGCTCGGACAGCTGTTTTTTGTTTTCTAATTAAGACCGCAACATGAAGAGTGATTTCATTTGGATTTACACTGTGAGCGAGATTACAAATGGGCAAATGTATGTCGCAACACCAAAATCGACACTTTGTTCAGTAAAGTATTTTCTGTTGAAGTTGAAATGATGTGAGCGTAAGAAATGGGTGGCATGTGGCTCGTACTCGTCAAGGTGAGTTGTTATGTTACAAGAGCATGACGTGTTATTTGTTGTTGTTGTTGTTCTGTTTGTTCCCATTACCAAACCACATTAATACCAATTTGCTATGAAGCTGAGTACTGACTACTAAACCCTTTCAAGATAAGTTATTGTCATTCAAAAAGATTTGATCCCTGAGTTTCCTTTAACCTTCTTGCATTTCTAGTTGTGGTAAATAGATCAAATGGTCTTAGGTCAATAACAAAAAGAGGAAGCAAAAAGACTCTCTTTTAAATTGATTGTTTTTTTCTCCAACACCTCACGAGAGTTCTCTACTATATCAATGAAAAACAGAATTTTTAAGAGAGTCTTTTAAGAGATTAGATTAAAAACAAATCACTAATGGAGGTTGTCTGAAATCCTATTGGGATATCTCTTATCAGAGATAAGAGATACCCTCTCAAAGTTTACTCGAGCAATCTCTCTGCGTGTAATAAATAATCCCTACCATGGCCCAGGCCTACCAAGTAATGCTCACCAACAATAATCAAGGAACCCTCACACAGTGTCCAGCTTGTGACATTTAAAATACGTGGCCCCTGGATCAGTTCCCACAGCCTGCTTGGGTCAAAGGTCGATCTCACTGGAACCACTTACATCTCAACTCACTGCAGTACTGGCTCTCTCTCAAATCAGGTGGACAGATAATTACACATGCTTCCCGGTGCAGGGTTAGTTTGCTCTAAGCAGCCCATCTGGCTACACAAACATATCTGGCACTGCGTGGTATCTGGCATAGCTGGGGTACACCTGGCATGGCCTGGGTAAATCTGGCACAACCCACTTACTGTGGTGAAACAACTATCAAGGGCCGTTATTTAAATAGTCGCACAAGGTAGCATTCTGTAGAACAATACTGAATATGACACATTTAGGAGGCAGCTACCATTGTACCAGCCACATTGACACAATGGTGATGTGACCTCTTTGGAATGTATACTTGGCATACTTAAATTCATAGTTGCTATTGTTCATTTTCTTATTAATTCAAATAGTTGACTGTATGGAAATTCTGCAAATGATTATTTTTTTCTACATTGCCAGCTAGGTAGGCATTTTCCCAGAGGTTATTTTGTATGTTCTCCCCGTATTCACATATTTGCTCCCACACCAAAACACATCTTACTATAAACTTGTTCTCCTGCCCTTGACCAGTGCACTGGTAGATCTGGGGTTTGTCTCTGGGGGCTTCTCTGTTGCTGCCAACTGCTCCAAGAGATGGTTAAAAGTAGAGGACAAATCTTGCCCAAGGGGGACAATAAAAGTTATTTTTGGTCTAGGGTTCTTTATGAAAATGTCAGTTTTTCATTTTGTGACTAAATGTGACAAATTATAAACCAAACATTTCCTCAACTTAAAACAGGGTATTGTTGTAGTGATTTCTAACCCTCTGTGACATCACAAAGGGCTGTTTGCTCTCCCCAGGGTCAAAGTCCAATCACATGCATTGATCTTTCTCGTAAGCCAATAAGATGAGAGTTCAGTGTTCATTCTTCTAAAATCAACAGCCACCAGATAGTCCCCAGACCTTCCAATACTCCAAAACCGACCCTTCTGCCGCGGGACTTAGAACATCGCAACATTCATATTCTCACCGGCTTTACGTCGATAGCAGAGCCCAGCCTTCGGGACGATGAAATATTCATGTGTTTCAGTGTTTAACATATGTTTTCCACAGGAAATGCCATCTTGAACAGCCAAGAGTAAGGCTCTGGTTTCTTGTGGGCCCGTGGGACTTATAAACCAGTACTACAAACCCTGCAGTTAGACACAGGGATCCCACACTCACCACCTCACAAATACCACCAGGGTCCCCGCAGGTTTTCTTCATTTGAACACGACACACAAGACCTCACACCCTACGGCGTGGTGCACTACAACCCTGTGTACTATGAGCGTGTGTGCGTCAACAGAGGGGCTGTATGGTCCTCCCGTACGACCACACGCGTGTGCAAACACACCGACACGCGAACACAGAAACACGCACACTTCAATACGGCAGCGTGTGAACTCAAAAGTTGATCTCAAAAGAGACATTTGAAAAAAAAGAGAGACATAAAAATGCTTGCTAATGGCCATTAAAAAGGCTTTTTTTTCCTCTGCTAAAAACAATTGGAATAGCGTTTGACTGTGAGGAGATTTGAGTGGTGATGTCGTGAGAGCAGACAGAACACGCTGACCCCCCCAATCGCTGCGCTGTGGACATGAAAGCGGAGTGGTGACAGGGATTAACCGGCTACAGCGAGCTTGGGGTCGAAAGCGATATTAGGCAAGTGGAGTTGTTAATACACACGTAATCTGCACAAGGCCGTTTTAAATATATTTCATTTCCTTTTCAAAAGAACTTCATTATCCCAAACGAAGGCCCAACATGGTCAGGCTTTGATATGCGCCCCACATCAAAACAGGATATTTGAAAATATATTCATTTTTGACTATTGATTATGAATACCAGGTCAACATACTTCTGTTGTGTTACTATGTTAACCGTTGTGTCGTATTTAACAGGTGTTTGTGATGCCTAGCATGGTTTCCATAGTAATAGGTGTTTACAGATGATGCCTATTCCCACCAATTCATATGTATGCATGCACATGTAATACATACACACACATACCACAATACATACACAAACACAGATGTAGGTTATTGTGATGGGTAACCATGGTAACGTGTGTCTGTGTTTCCAGGTGTGTGTGATGCTGAGCATGCTGCTGGCGGGGGCGTGTGGCCAGGTGACCTGTGATGGCCTCGCCATGCTGTCCACCAATGTGTCGCGTAAGGCCGCTTCTGATGACATCATCATTACACTTTTCCTACGGCTCTCATGTGTTTTCTTACTGATTCACATGTGCATGCACAAATAATACACACACATATCACAATGTATACACACACACACACACATATGTACGCAAGCGCAGGCACACACACACACACACACACACACACACACACACACACACACACACACACACACACACACACACAAATCTATTTTATAAAAAGCAACAAAAACAAACACTCAAATAAAAAAACAACACACAATTTGTATAA
>JAOPUI010000061.1:11663826-11687477 GCA_027123135.1 Urophycis floridana
CTCACTGTACCATCACTCCAGTACGAAGTCTTTCGGCTGATAACCCTAAACTTGATAAATATTGACCGTCGCTAAAACTGCATCCGAGGGGGTATTTAGCATGACTATTGGTGTAAATTACCTCAGGGTGAATTTCACTCCGAACCATCACTTCAAGGCTCTGATTCTGGTGGAATTATCTATTCAATCATCGTGTCGAATCAAACGAGTTTGCAGCCAGGAATAATTCAGATAGATGTAGAAACCCACCCTGAAAGGGTTTCTCAAGTCAGTCTGACAATCGGACTCCAACAAACCTCCCTCAATTCATCTTTCTTATTCTCCCTTCCTTTCAGGTATAACATACATTATCAACATTGGAAATCCGAATAATGGCCTCTTGGATTGCTGGATGGAGATTTTCAGTGATGACATCTAAGGTATCGTGTTATTGGTGGGGGTTATGGATCAAGGGCACTTGTGTGTACATGTATCAGTGTTATCAGCTGTGGTTGTTGAGTAGAGCCAGTGAGTCAATTCTGAAGGGTTGTCTGATTGTATGCAAATGTGTTTATTATAATAATGTCCAATAGCATATTCAGAGTGCACATGTATAGTCACACGGACATTGCACATTATTACTGTTGGATAATAGTAACGCCTTATAATTTGTCTCAAAGGACAATACCAGTCTGGGTAATCAAACCATTTTTACCATCTCTCATCACTTCCCTAAAACATCTATTCCCAATGTAATTTGCAAAAATTACTTGTGCCCAATCTGCCAACATTTAGCATGAATGGTCCTGACAAAACCATAAACAATAGCAGTAGTATTTTGGTATCTTGTGATGAGACATTTTGTAAATACATGTATTCATTTACAGTTGTTTTGTCCGCAAACATACTCAATATCTTTACGGACTTGGGCTGATACCTTTTAGGCAATTTGTTGGTCACTGTACTCTTGTCTGATCAATTATCATTATTTTTAATGGCTGGAGGGACAAATCTTTTTCTAAGTGATCGAAATTACATGATTATGAATACATATAATATTCAAATATATTTTACTCAACAAATGTGTTTGTTTAGTGAATGTGTAGTAAATGGCAATTGACGGATGAGGGGATTATGATAGTAGAAGTGGATGTGCTTTCTTTAATACATCCTTGGTTTCATTGTATTGGTTATTTCCCTGTCCTATAAGTAGGCCATCCCTCTTTCGAACAGGGTTGGTAAACAAAACAAAGATGTTGCAATACAACTTCACAATGTCATGTTATCAAACGCAACCTATATTCAAGTTCCGCAGTGCAAGCAATTATTGGCTGACAGCTATTAAGATTAATGATGAGGCTAATACATATAATAGTAATAACTATAGGTCTTTAAATGTACTTTACCACTATGGATGCCATAAAAGGACAATGCGTTGAGAAGCATAAATAAGCTGTTACTTCCCTCATGTCTTTCAACATATAGTGTTCATGGGGACTAGTACCAAAATATCTGGGATTAGTTAAACTGCTCTATTCAGGAGTGGGAACACACTATGTACTGTATACAATACTGACCACTCAGGTGGGAACACACTATGTACTATATACAATGCAGACCACTCAGGTGGGAACATACTATGTACTATATACAATGCTCCCACTCAGGTGGGAACATACTATGTACTATATACAATGCAGACCACTCAGGTGGGAACAGGAGTGGGAACATACTATGTACTATGTACAATACTGACCACTCAGGTGGGAACACACTATGTACTATATACAATGCTCCCACTCAGGTCCATGATTTCTAATTATTTCATTGACGTGGGACACAATCACAACCACAATTGCATTAAGTGAAAAGGAACTTTACGATGCTCTGTCGACTGGTGTTGTAAACTAGAAGAACCAGAACCAGCACCGTGGCACGGATCACAGTGTTATCTATTGCGACCCGTTCTATCAAACACAGAATGAGACCTAAACTGTCATCTTCCGACTTGTCTCCTCTCTATTAAGCAATGCTGCCTGACGTGGTTTTAACAGACTTTATATTGAAATCATAACCCAGTTGGATTCGGACCAAAAGTGGATCCAAAAAACTCACACTCCTCAACACAGGTCTTGCATGTATGTAGGCGACCAGGTAAGGGTAGAGTGCACTGTGGCTGATTTTAGTTCATCTAGAGATGATGTGCAGACTTTTTTTCCTCCCATCCACCAATGAATTGGTTGACAAGTAGGTTGAATTTCAGTAGACAAAGATATTCTTTGGTATTGTCAACCAAAACAAAAAAAAACTCTGTCCTGACTCGACTTGCGTTGATTACAAAAGACAGAAGATGCTTTATTGCTACTGGTTGCATTCATAGGGAGAGCTCACGCTAAATGCTCTTTGGCAGAATCGGTACAAAAAAGTAATTTTTACTCATTATTTTGGGAAAAGATGTTTTAATGAAGGCAGGAGAAACCGTTGTTTTTTTTCCGCCAGGCCGCTTTTGTCCTTCAACTGAAGTAAGAGGGATTCACAAATGCATTGCATGATCATGTATCAATATCATGCATATCCCATCCCATACTTAAATGTTAAGTAACACATACAATTACATGGTCTAGTGTTTTGACCACACGTATGGTAAAATAATGGTGTAATGACAATAAATCTGAGAATTCTGATCTATCTATATCAACATGTTCATAAATATTAATTTAATCCTTTTTTTATGCCACAAATATAGCCATTATATTTAATAGCTGCGTTGTAATACCCTTCATTTAAATATGAACAGGTATTTGTATACAACAATGGGGCAGCTTTGAGAGTCCACTCCTGTGAAAGTGCTCCGCCAAGTGGCCAGTGGTTGTAATGTGAGTGTTGGTGTAATGGTGGCTGATCCAGTTCCTCTGAGCAGCGCAGTCTTTCAACCCCCCCCTTCTGCCCATTTCCTTGAGGGTGTTGTCTGTTACAACGCAACATGAGAGAGCATTTTACAAGCATGCAAAGTAAATGTAACCCAAACGTAATAGTTTAAATTGAAATAATATCAAATTAAGAGATACTATTTAATAAGGAGGAATTATTAGTCCATTATTCTTTTTGGTTTAACATTTGGTATATCATAAACAACATAGTTCAGGTAATCTATTGGCTGTGGTATTATATGCAGGGTTTGTAAGCTTCACTGGTTATGTTTTTTGAGTTCAACTAAAAGCATAACCACAGCGGAATGTATTGGTTATTCTTTGGAAGACAATGCCCTCCTGTGGTATCTTCTTTTTGGTTTTATTCTTTCTTATCTGCCCTTTACTCTAGTGGTGAGAACGTGAAATGCCTCCCGCCTACATACAAGCAACACGCACACGCTCACACACGCGCGCGCGGACGCGGACACACACACACAGACACACACACACACACACACAGCACTTCTATGTTTGTCAGACTCAAATCCGAGGGAGAGAAGCTAGCCGCCATTTTCTAAGCGTCTCTCCCTAAAACGAGAAAAAAAGACTCGCGATAAACCGCCGTCTGGATTACGCTCGCTTTTCGGGGTGTTTGACTTTTCGTCAAAATATCATTTCAATTATACCGCATCTGAAATAATTCGGGGGATATAAATATTTCCAGGCCTTGTCTTATTTTCGGTTCAGCGACGAGGCGGACGAGGTGTAGTTCGGTGATTCGCCCATTGCTCGATTCCGGAACGAACCCAAAGCGGCTTCGTAAACCAGGGCTGTTTTGCGATCTGGTCGCCCTCTTGGATTAATTAATGGCAAATTGATCGAAGGAAGACGTCATTTTCTTGCCGATATTCTTGTTTTTTCACTTAAACTGAAGGGAATTGTTAGCGAAATTCCCTCGGATAGTGCAACCTCGTCACGTGGTAGGTTCCTCCTTTTTCTTTGTTAGCGATCTAGCAGCGAGCCAAGGTCTCTCAACTCCTCGCATTTCACACGCTTTCTCATTTCTACACTATATCATTGTTGACCAGCACATGCACCTTAGCATAGGGATGTGTTAGGCCTATTCGCCCAGAGCAATAATTTCATTCCGGTAATTGAAATGCTAGTATACTATGTCGCTACTACGTACTAGGCGTTGATTGAAATAAGTTGTGATGATTTCCTATGATCACTCTTAATGATCAAATATCCCCACTAGCGAGTTAACAGCCTGGAGTGGAACTGCATCCATTCGATGCGCGAGACGCTTTCGTCAATTCGCAAGCTCTGGATTCCTTCTGTCTGTTTTTCAGGGTTCAAATGGGCTCGACTTGCAGTGTTTTAGTGCTACTTTGTTCACTACACTTAATGAAGTGCCACAGCGGATATGCTTCATCAAAATATAACTACATTGAAGCTCAATAATACACCAGATGTACTGGTTGTGTGTAGCTTTAGGTGATAATTATGTTTTTCGGTCCTGCATGCTAGTTAGTTAGCAGGATGCGTTTCTTACATCAGCAGCTTTCTGGGGCTATCGTTAGCCACGAACCAAACGCTTTATCTACACGCGGAGTATTATGTGACATGCTTATACACATGTTTGTCCGCATTAATTTCCGTATAAACATGTCACTCGCCAAACACATTAGGCAATTTCGCGGCTGGTCAACATATGATACACCTCGACAAAAGCTATCGCGAATGCCTGTCCAAATGTAATACTCGTGTACACGTAATACTCAGTGCCACCAGAAGCGCGGTGTTTACTGGAAAATACAAGCATTAAAGTAAACAGCAGCACTGTTTGTTGACTGCGGATGGACAGTGTTAAGATATGTACGTTTGTGTCGCTATTGTGTCATAGTAGTTGGATTGTTGCATGTACGCCATACTATGGTCGATTATGCGTTATGTAAAAAAAAATACGTAGCAGGGTTTCATTCGAGCGTAATTTCTACCAACGAACCGGGTTGGTTTGATGAAGCCGTTTTGGTGGATAGATTGCATAATCCTTGGGAAATACCAACATGGCGTTGTGCGCGCTGCGGTGGAGCACTGAGCCCCCTATTCATCCTGAAGACATACAGGACGAAGCACTCGGTCAAGCTGCAAATACACCCATCCGAATTAAGATAGCAGTCCGCCCCTTTTTTCCCCCACACATAGCGAACCTGTGTGATTCACATGGAAAGGCTGACGTCTGACAGCATGTAGAGCCATTGTTGTGTACATCTGAAATTACATGGGGATGAAGGGTGACATCATGTGTACTTGCAGCAGGTTCAAATCCATGCAATCACCCTGCATCACACGGACACATATAGGCCAGTAGAGTGGAATGATTTGCATTTGCTTTGCCTGCATTGCCCACTAGCAGCTAGAATTAAAACCTAGGAGTCATATTTGAGGTGTGTTCTGATTACGCCTAAGGCGTTGACTAGTTGTATGATGTGATTATTGTTCCATCATACTTAACACTTCTCAGCCCAAGGTCACTGCAGTACAGCAGTTGGGAGTCTGCTTTAGATAAACATTTACACCAGTTTACCTGCCTTTGTGTCCTGATGCCTCTGCAGTATCACTTTTAGCAACGTAGCGGCAAGCAGGTCAACAAAATGTCACTGAGTCACCACCATCTCATTATATTGGCCTTTAAAATATATTAGGGCTAGACAATCACTGCAGGCTCTCCTTTTTAATCAATGCCCAAGACTTCTATCAAGCTTAAGTACGGGCCACACTGTATAGGTCTTATAGTTGAAATAAAACACTTGCTCACAGTTGCTGTGGTCATCTCAAATATTGATGTATATACATATGTCAAGTTTTTTGTTTCTCTAATACTACTACATGAGACTTAATGCTAAAGCTGCTCTTGCCTGTTAATTTCCGGTGACATGCAAGTCCCAGTGATGTTTCCATTTTAATTCTCTACAACACAGACAGGGCTTTCTGAAAGTAGTTGCCAAATTAGCACACTTTATCTCTCAAGTCAATTTTCAACACACTAAATATTTTCATGAGTAGTCTTATTTCTTTTTACCAGGTAGCTTTTGAAGTTGACTTTTTGTGTTATTTTTCTCTCTAGACCAATTTGTTTGGCTGTTCTGACTTTCAGTTCACGTTAATGGCATTTTCTCCAACCTCTACCTGTTGGGAATGGGAGGGGGAGGTCTGGGTGGGCAGTCCTCTCTGTCCCTGTGTGTTAATGCAGTCCTCTCTGTCCCTGTGTGTTAATGCAGTCCTCTCTGTCCCTGTGTCCAGGCTGTCCTCTGGCGGGGCTATAAGCGGGTGGTGTGGAGCAGGCCACAGTGCCCGTCCCTCTGCACTGCATGGCTGCGATGGCGCCCGCTCTCACCGACGCCCCAGCCGAAGCTCACCACATCCGCTTCAAACTGGCTGCCCCATCCTCCAGCCTCTCCCCGGGCAGCTCAGAGAACCATCCCAACTCCAGCAACCTTCTCCTTCACAGCAGCGGTCCGGCTCGGCGCAAGGCCTCTGACGAGCGTGCTCTACAGGAGCAGCAGAGCCAGCAGCAGCAGGTGGACACCCCTGCCCAGACGCCCAGCCTGGGCAAGCTCCAGCCACTTGTGGCCTCCTACCTGTGCTCTGATGTGACACCCGTCGCGTCGTCCAAGGAATCCATTGCACTGCAAGAAATCCTCATCCAACAGTCGGTGTTGAAAAGCCACGGCATCCTGCCCAGCTCCTTGCTCAACGGAGGGGGAGACTTCCTGCTAAGGAAGAAGCAAACCTTTGAGCTCTCTGGCGGTCAGCTGAAGAGCCTGATGAGCACGAACACCAACGGCGGCAGCCAGCCTATGGCGCCCGTCAACGGTCTTGCCAAGAAGCTGGCCACCATGCCCTCCTCGGGCTGTATGGTGGCAGTCAACGGAGGCAAACCCTCCGCTTCCGCCTCCTCGGACCCCCAGACTCTCTCCCTAGACTCGGACACCACCCCCACCATCAGAACCCTCAAACATCATCAGGCACATTCCTCCAGGGTCTCTCTCACCACAGATGGTAACAGCCCTGACCCCCCACCAGCCCAGCCTCCCAGCCCACCTGCCTTTGGGCTGGGCGGTCCCAACGAACACATGAATGCAGAAGAGGAGACTTCGCACGGCTCCTCAACTTGCCCGCAACAGGCGGACGGGGAGAGGCCAGGCAGCAGCCAGCAGAGCTCGCCCGTACTGCTGCAGCCTCCTCCTCCTCCTCCGTCCTCCGTCTCCAAGCCTCCTCCCTGCTCCGTGGACACCTTCGACACGCAGATCAGAGAGCGCACCCTGCTCACCAGCAGCCGACAGGCACAGATCGAGAGCCGCTTGTGGCGCCTCCGAAAGCGGCTGCAGGTGGTGCAGGCTAAGCAGGTGGAGCGTCACGTTCAGCAGCAGCTGGGCGGCTTCCTGGGCTCCGCTCTGAGCCGCCTGGCGGGCACCGGCCGCAGACAGGACATGTCCCCGTCCGCGGCGTCGTGGAGGACGGGGCGCCAGGCGGCGGTGGGCAGGGACAGCCTGGGCCGCTTCCTGAAAGCCGGGGCCATGCCCACCGAGCTGGAGAGACTGTGTCTGAGCGGCTCGGCCAACCTGCGTGCCACGGAGAGCGCCTTTGACTCTGACGTGACGGAGAGCAGCTCTGGCGGAGACTCCGACCTGGAGGAGGAGGAGGTGGCCCGCGTAGACGTGGAACAGCGGCACGTCAAAATGTAAGCGTCCCCTTTCATCGTGTCCCCTCTGCTGGTGTTACCATGGTTTACCTGACGCGGATGTCCAACATGTGGAAATTTGGTTTGCTTTGTCGCTTTTAGGAAGGCAGTAAGGCATCACTTGGTTATATTGCTAGCTAATGCTTTCTATGAAATGCACTAGAAAAGATGTGTATATATAATGTAAAAGCACTATTCCTTGTCTGTAACCTAGTAAAAAAAAAAAACGGAGCCAACGGCAGAGCTCTGAATGTCAGCAGGTGTTGGTGACACAATAGTGACTGTGGCTGATGAGGTAAACCTGCAAGGAGTGGTGTGTCTGTCTCCAGCTGAGGAGGTGATACCTTCATGTGGAAAGAACCCGGCAAATGCTGGAGTTACACTCCTCTCTGTCTCTCTGCCACGGTCTCTCAAACTCACTCTCCCACTATCATTGTCTCTGTCTTTCCGCGCCCCCCCCCCCTTTCTTTCTGTCTCCCGGTCAGACTGGGAGGGCTGCTGTTTGGGTCCGTTAATGTATTGCAATGTGAAAATGTAGTGTCAGGTGGGTGAACGGCGTTAACAGACCTAGTGACCTATGTGGGGCTGGTAGATCATTAGCAACAACAGCTTAGAACTCTGATTTCACCTCCCAGGCCTGTTGCCTTTTGGACTTTTGGCCAATGTAGAGCCAGCTCTGTAGCTAAATAGGGCTGCATTTCTTATGCATGTCACCCGGAAACAGACAATATCTGCATGTGTCATATGCAAAATGCTCAGGGCTCTGTCATTTTTGGTATGTTTGTTTTGGCAATATGAGGCATAATTGCAGCAACTCAAAGCTACATAGTTTCTTTAATTGCTGTGGTGGTTTACCAATCTGGTCTACACATAGGAGTTTCAGCTAATCATACAAATAGAAGTAAAACTTTGAATAATTTAAAAGGACTTGGATGTTATAAATGTTACTGGATTAATGAACTGTCAATTCATCATAGTAAACTGTACAGGAAGGTGATCTTTATCGCAGTGGTCATGTTTCCCAGTATGGTGAAAGTTTGTACACTCATTTCTTTGCAGCTCAACCAACACACACTCCAACAATCCATCAGTGTTCTGTGTGCCGAGTTTCCCTGTGTAGAGTTGTTATCAATCCAGTTTATATTTCACAAGTGTTGACTATTGGTATGATGAGATTGTGTGTTGTAGTTGCCTCTTAGCTAGACACTTACCAGCTTGTCAGTGGTTGGATATTACCCCATAGCTAGAAAGTAAACTGCTAGTTATGGGTTGGATGTTACCTCTTACTGCTAGATGGTTAATGGTCAGTTGTTACCAGCTCTACAGTGTTTTCTTTGAAGGGGACGTAGTAAACAGGAAATGGTTGTTTGATTTGATCACCAATTGAATTATTTTTGTAGCTAATCTCTTTCAAGTTGGTATTATCCCTGTTGTAACCCTTGTAGTGGATGGCTGTCTGCATCTTGACCTGACACTTGAATGCAAACTGGTTAATTATTGAAATATGTCCTGGCAAGATGACGTTGATAACAGAAGGAGAGACATCTCTGTTATGCATGTTGTAGCACACGCAGTAACGGTTAGTAATAGAATATGAGATGTGGCCAGGGTCAAGTGGGTTTTATAGTCAATATAAATTGGAAATCTTTGTTGCATTATTGTTTTTTTTGTATACATATACAGGTTTTGTGTAGATTTTGGATACATATTTGGAACCTTTCGGTGCTGTCAGTATCATGTTTGGCGGTGCTTTGACCTGAATCCTTTATTGGAGCATTTCAATCACACATTTTTTTGTCAAAAATTTCCGCCACTACGTTTTTCAAATCTAAAGTTACCCCGTGGCACATAGTAAATTAACATTTGTTGCCCTGGGAATGATGCAAAGCGTAGATCTGAGGGGGCTGTTTTGGAGTAGGTATGTGATTGGTGGATTTGGCAAGAGGGTGGATGGGTCACATTCATTCACACATACCAACACACTTGAAGGCACAGGTGAGGCTTAGACGACTTGGAAAATGTTCACAAACCGAAGGCCATGTAATTGATTTTTTTTTACTTTTGGCTCACAAAAACGTATCTATGGTTTTCAACCAATTTAGTTGATTCTCTGAGTCTTTACACACCTGAACATACTTTTGGAGTAATTAATCAATGTGATACGTGGCATCGCATTCCTTCATTATATACACATGTTGAGGTTTATTTCATTTCGTGGGATCAATCTCAAAATCACATTGAAATGACAGTTGTAACCAAGCCAGTTTTTATTTTTATTTTCACAAATATTGACCACGATCAGTCAGTCTGGAATGTGTTTAAAGGCCAGATAGCAGACATGCTTTGATATAATTTCCGTGCCAAAATAAGTAATTTTGTGTGTGTGTGTGTGTTCTCATTGATGGCCCATAACTATTTGTTGGGTGAAGTGCTGTTGTGAGAAACGGGGGAGCCAAGTCAGTAGTGGCCGTGAAAGCACTTTTCGGATGTAGCCATTGACTTGCGTTGCATACTGCTAATGTTATCCTGGTTCTATCCTGTTATCCTAGATAACTATCCTAGCTAGTCTAATTTATGTGAGTTCCTGTTTGCAGAGGGCTGCTGGCTACCAGGCCTGTTGTGGACATGGCACTGCTGTTAGCATGCTGCTACCATGCTAGAGTTTGTCAAATGACAATAGCATATTTAGGCCTCCCCTACAGAGTGGGCAGGGGCTTCTTTTGAGAAGTGTGTGGGTATCTTGAGACAGATAAAATCCCACTTCTTGCATAATGCTTGGTAGACAGATGGCTGCTGAATAGTTCTGTAATGGTTGTACGGCTTGATCCAAACGCTCTGGTACCAGATCTCCTCTGGGCAGAGGAGATCTCAGAGGTTGAGAGCTGGTAAATACTGAAGTTGAGTGCTGAATACAAGAGGTTTATTAGAGCATGTCTAGAGCAGGCTGCTGTGTGATATTGGGGTAACGGGTTGCTAGAGTCCCCCTTCCCCCCCCCCGTCTTTCTACGCTCCCAGTTCAGCATTACGCTGCATTCTTGTTGGCGTTGCCACGCCCCTCCTGTCCCTCTTCCCTGTGTGTTTGGGTTCTGGTTCCCGTTTGACACATCTGGATGTGTTTTAGCCGGGCTTCAGTTCCCCACACCAACCCACAGGCGTTACATAACCCCCTTTTATGTAATGCCGGCTGCTGCTGCGGCTCAAGTTGACCCTGTCTCCTGGTTCCTGCCCCCAAATCCAGTCTGCTGGCCTGACCACCGCCGGAGACAACCCGGAGAAGGATTGGTCAATACCAGCTCCCTTCACTGCTGATGTTAAATGGTTCACCCCCACTTACCCCGTGCTATGGACGAACATCCTAGGTGGCCCTGGCCACTTAGGGTCCATCTTGGTTCTAAATACCAGCTTTTTGGTGGAAATTACGTGATTTAGTCCCATCAACCAGCTACTGTTTGTAACTAAGATTGCTGCAAGGTAAATAAGGGCCATAGTTCTGGCATCTGCTGTTTTCTGTCAACCAATAATTTTGAAACCAATGCTGAAGCCACACTACAACTCTGCTGTTGTTCAGTAGTACCACCTTATGTTCACAGGTCATCCGTTCCTTAAAGAGTTAAGTGTTGGGTAAGGGTAAACTAAAATGAGGTTTGCTAAAAGCAGAATAGCGTATAGTTTAGAACAATAACAATAAGGTATGGTAAAGAATAGAGTACGGTAAGAATGGACTCAAACGATGTTGTAGACAAAGTTAAGGTACAGAATGAATCCACACTACAGCATGTGTGCTGGGTCAAGAGAAGGAACATAAAGAGCGATGTGCTGACATTGTTGGCTACTCTTGCCACTCCTGTGTAGGGTGGAGGTGGTGCAGTGTGAGCTTGTCATCCTTCCTTGCTTACGAGGTGAAAGGTGGATTCATTTCCATTGCTCAATAGGTACATCTTTTTTTTTTTTTACTAATTGTGCCTAAAATGAAAATAATTATGTAAATCGGTCATTTCACATCCAGAAATCTGACCCGTTGCGTATCTGTGTTTTAACGACTTTTGAATAGCAAAAGCGTCACTAAACTTTGAGATAATCAAGTAGCTAGGGCTGAAATGGTATGGATTTTTTCTTCTCACATTTTTTTCTTTTTTTCTTCTCCACAGTTTGGCAGTTTTCGGTTTAGACAGAAGTGCACCGCAGTGATTTTTAGTTGGATTGCTGATACTGATATTCAAGTTTTCCCCATAATCAATGTATCAATCGTGTGGCACTCGGGGCGGATATGAGTGAACAAGACTAATCACAATTGGACTCTCAATAAGATATTGAGATTAGGAAGCAAAAAAGGGGGAATATTGAGTGTGAAACGTGAATTCATCATCAGGTACATAATTTGTGTGGGTTCCGTTCATTTAGCAGACACTTTTGTCCAAAGCGACTTACTACAGTAATTATCGGTTAGTGGACGACCCACTCTATCCACTGAGCTACTGCTACCCCAAAGATACACACACACATTGCCATATGTGCAGAGTTCTCAACTGCTTGATTCATAATGATTCATTCTATCATATAATTGTATCATTGATGACTTGTCCCTCAAACGAGTGTCTCCAATGTTTCAATATAGCAGTTTACTCGCACTGTCCTATTTGGTACACTAGCCAATGACATGTTTCTCTCAGGTTAAAGATCCATACTTGGGGAAAGTAAAAGAAAATCACATTCATCTTCCATCGTTGTTTCCTTGTTTGTTATTTCAGTTAATGGATTGCTTCAGTTCGACTTTGTGATTTCAGTTTCAATTTGCTACAATCATACTGCAGTGCATCATTTTTAACCAGATGACACTCGGCTTGGTGAGCAGTTGAGTACCGGTACATGAGAATGTGGTGGGGTGTCTTTTGTTACTGGTGTGCTAGCCTCCTCCGATCTAGTGGGAATTCAATGTTTCGGCCCAAATTTTTCAATGTAAAAGCGTATTGCTATGGATGTCATCCACCTCCCATGTTGCAATGTGTGTCCCCTTTAAGGACGTGAGTCCTGCTGCCCCTGCTCAGTGCCACTTCTGGAATGCAACCAGGATATCCTCCCTTTTCTTCCTCACTGTTTAGAGCAGCTACAGACAACATGCCACCAAGCAATGAAAATAACCGTCTTTTTGTTATATTTAGTGGATGACCATTTTTATTTTTACCAGTTTTATTATTGGCTGGAGTGAAATCAGTGAATAAAGGATTAACAGTGTTAGCCTACTTAATTCAAAATATATCCAAATCAGCCATTGATAACTTCTCATAGGTGATTGTAGGCATACTGGAGTTGTTTTCATAGTACTTCAACAACAATAACAGGTATGGGCCTAATGTAGGGAATGCAATGTTCATGAGTCACTCAATGTCATCCAAAAGGTTTTCTCGTTATATCCCTATAAGGGTTATATTGATTAAATTGTTATAATCGGCACATCTCCCTATGACGTGTTGCTAGGTTTATCTTTACATAGCCAGTGAGGGATAAATAAGCACTCCTGTCATTATCCTGAATTCAGCCGCTCCTTCTTCACTCCTGTCATTATCCTTCTCCAGAATTCAGCCGCTCCTTCTTCACTCCTGTCATTGTCCTTCTTCACTCCTGTCATTATCCTTCTTCACTCCTGTCATTATCCTTCTTCACTCCTGTCATTATCCTTCTTCACTCCTGTCATTATCCTTCTCCTGAATTCAGCCGCTCCTTCTTCACTCCTGTCATTATCCTTCTCCAGAATTCAGCCCCTCCTTCTTCACTCCTGTCATTGTCCTTCTCCAGAATTCAGCCCCTCCTTCTTCACTCCTGTCATTATCCTTCTCCAGAATTCAGCCGCTCCTTCTTACCATCTTGTTCTGCACAAACCTTTAAGAAAACTGTGAGGCTTGATATTTTACTTATTCCAATCATGACATTGCATAAACTCTACTGATCTAACTTTTAACCATCTACACCTTATGTTAATGCATTCATGGCCTCAAGTTACCTGTGAACTCTGAACTCCCATCCCAGGCACAGTGACAGTTTAGATTACATTAACGCATCACTGAATAATAAATGTATGTGGCATAATTTGGTTTGCATTTAACTAATCAATATCCACAGTATTGGTATCAGGCCTCAGCTCCCTAGTGTGTGCACTGTGTGCATACGTTTCGTCTGAGCCTGTATACAAGTCATAATTTACCTGATTTTAGTCTGTCTAAAGCAGCTGGGCCCTTGTTCGCAGATTCAGCATTGCAAAAGCACTGTGGTGACCATATGGCAGGATACTTAACACCCATCTTCCCTCTTCCATCTTAAGTTGTTTCCGCTGCTGTGTGAATTGTTTGGTTCTTGACCCACACAGCTGGCTGATGGCTAGCAATGGACTTGCTGTGTTCTACTTTGGCTAGCAGATACAACACATGTGTAAATGTGATCTACACACGTTAACATGGAAGAACACTATGTTGTATCGGACATTGTTTCCAGGCCCCAGAGCTTCTAGCTCCTTAAAGGTGATGTTTGTATAATGAAATGGAAACTAAACGGAGAACGTGGAAAAAACAAATGGCAATGTGTGGCGTCATGCGCCATACCCAAAACAACGTGTGTGTGTGTGTGTGTGTGTGTGTGTGTGTGTGTGTGTGTGTGTGTGCAAATTCAGCGGCAGCAGTTAAGCCACTCAATTGTGTGCGATTTAACTGCATTGGAAAAAATACACAAATATCCAATAACCTTTTTGTCAAGTGGATATTGAGGTTTCAAACTCAACCTCATTCAAGACATGGTTAAATAGTACTTAGAAATGTGATCTGTTATGCAGGAGCTTTCCTGCATGAAACATGTAAGGCAGTCGCCATGCCCAAAGCCCATCCCGTCTTGCCCTGTGGGCGTAGTTCAACATGACTTTGAGCACTTGTATGTAACGGATGCAGATTACTGCAGTAATGGCGGTGGCAACTGTGCTCGTTGGTGCCGTTACATAAAAAGTGCCATACAAACGGCGTCAAAGCAAGAATGCTGCCGTCTGTGGCCTCAGCCTTATGCGTGGCTCGACCACATTAGAGAACAGCCTTGGACCTCAGTTAATCTTTGGTTTCCAAGGGGCATTATCATCTGGCACAGGCAATGCTTCTGGACACGGTAGGAGAGACCTGCAACCAACCAGCAAGGATACATTCAGAGTCAGGATGAGGGGGACAACCATGACAAACTATTAAGTTTATGGACAAGTGTTAGGCACTGTGAATGCTATCCCAACCATATGTGGGGGGGGGGCTTAATTGTTTGATAAGTAACTGATGGATGTACGCATTGGCAACCATTTCTCTGTTCAAACAACTTTGAAAGATAATATAGTATAGTGTACTATGACTGGCTGTTAATTTAGTGAACATGACTGAAGTACAGTTGTAGTGTTTTACAGTGTTCCATCCAGAGTACCCTTTGTTTTCTTTCCTCAATGTGTGCATGAATAACGCTAATGCTGCTGTTAACTTTGCATGATAAACAAACTGCTTGTTTTGGGATCATTTGAAGTACTCCCATACTTTTTGAAGCAGTTTGTCTTGGGGCACTTTTTTTCTACATGTGTTTTGGTCGCACACTGAGGCTGTGCTGTGAGCGAGGTCAGTGGATCCGAATGACACGCCCACACAGCACTATCGGGACATTTCATTTTTTCTCTTTGGCGCATTATTGGAATTGAACAAATTGCACAAGTTGAATCATGTAGAACTGAATGAATAGTTGATACTGCACAGCAGACTTGGCTCTGAAATGCTGCATGGAGACGCTGGAGAGGGAGGTCTGTGCCACTATGTTGTTGTTTGGGGAGAACCCTGCTTAGTGTCGATGCAGTGCTACAGTATATGAAGTGTGCCCTAATTGTCTCCCTGCAGCAGCACAGTTTTATTATGTTGTATCAGGCAGTAGTACAGTATGTAGCCTGCTTAGTCTTGAGGGACCAGGCTGTAGAGGCTACAGACCATTGATCTATGGGAGGGACTGTTTCATCTACCAGCAGCTGCACGGGTGGAACCATACAGAGACCTCCTCAATGCTTTGCGTTGTTGTCACCATTGCTATGGTCTGCAAGTATTGGGGTTTCTTTTGATAAGGAAAGTGCATGGGCTCATACTGAGTGCTTGTGTTTAACAGGAAATCATTTTGGTGACGGGTTTGCACCGCTATTTATTTCAAAATGTCATTCACATGGATTGTGTAGATCTATTTCAACTGCGGATAGAATCATCTGGGTAGGTGAGTTTACCGTAGTGTTCTCCACTCTGCTAGGGTAGTTCGATTCACAACATATTAAATCCCTGAATCCAAATCCAATAAAAAAAAAGGTTTGCCTTGCTCGGAAGAAAGCCCTGATGAATATCTTATCCTTTTTCATGGCTTTTTTTTTGTTTCGAGAATAGGTGCCAAACAGACATTTGACACATTAGTTTAAACCATAAGTCATGTGATGTTTGCCTCTTGGGCCTCCCAAGTTTAGTGGATATTTCACCCCAAACAGAACAGCTGTAGTGTTTTTCCAAACCTATCTACCTTTGTTATACCAGTGTACTGGCAACATCATGCACTACAGCTGGCTGACTATATTTACCATGGTTAATAGCCTGTACAAGACTGTAAATGACTCCTTCAAAAATAGTAATATATTAGGTAATATATATGCCATATGAATGCCAAGATGGCTACTGTAGCCCTGGCCATCCTTAAAAATAGTTCTGCAGTAACAACCAGGTAGGTAGCTCGATATTTTACACAGTACAATTTTGGTCATGGTTATTTCGTAGGTAAGAATTTAAACAAATTTGTGTATCGTGACGTCACTTACTGGGTTAAGTTTCATGGTCTCCTTGATGTCAGTCGACACGGTCACTGTAAGACTTGAGGGGAGAAGGGATGGGTACAGATCTGTGCACAGTTCTTCCAGAACTTTGTCACGTTTTAGCGGTGTCGAGATATTTCAATGACAGACAGCACGAACCATTGATGAAATGATGCGAACGTGTCATATAGTTCATAGTGTGACATGCATAAACCATGCGGAAAGCAATGATGTAAACAATCATAGATGATGCCACAGGTTTTTACATAAAAGAAAGAATATAGCCTGTGTGTATGTAGGCAATTTATATTCACAATACTTACTAATATAGAATTAATAGGGTTTTATTGTATTGCATGTGTTGTTTGCAGAGTAAAAAACACAATTTAATGCAAGTTACAACCGGCAAGTCGGTCAGACTAAAAGGGAAAATAAATATTTGCGTCGGTCCTAAATTGACAGGGTTGGTTGAGTTACGGCAAACAAAAATATTTTGAAGGATGGCCTCAGTGGATATAGCGGGTCCTCCACTAACAGAGGGTTGGTGGTTCGATCCCCACCTCCAACTGTCCACATGTTGAAATGTCCTTGAGGAAGACACTGAACCCCACCCCATGACAAATGTACTGATTTTAAGTCGCTTTGCTAAATGCCCTAAATGTAAATAACATTACATTTTTGCTGTTCACATTGGCGGCCACTGTTGAACTTAAAATCGAAACGTATTCTTGGATACCCCTACATCACGCAGCCAGCATTTGCTCCATGTGAAGGGTCATTTGGAGGACTAAACCACTATACCTATTGTGGATTTAGGAACAGCCTCCACTACACGGGAGTGCATATCAGGGGTAGGGTTGAGTGGTCGGAGGTAGGGACCGTTTTCGTGTCGTGCTGTATGTGTTTCGATCTTTAAATAGAGAGATTGTGTTCACACAATACTCCAATGTGTTCATTGGTAGTTCTACTAGCCAGAGCCAGAGAGTCTGTTTAGAAGCTAAAAAGCCTCTGGTTTGGTGAGCCATCTTTTTCCTCTGTCCTGTAATCCTCAGAGTAGGCACTCTGTGAAAGCCTCCTTCCTGGCGGTAGGTCCGCTACTGGGTCCACCACGCCCTCCTACAGGCTGCAGTGCTCTGTAGCGTGGCTCCACCCCCTCCAGCACCCTGCGGCCTATAGGAGGCCTCCAAATCTGTCTGCTTCTCTAGATGCTGCCAGGGCCCCCAGCCCTTGGCCATCCGTCTGTTAGACCACTGTGTGTTCTGCTTTCTCCTCCATCTCTTCAAGTGGCACAGAGTTCACAGGAGGAACTATAGATGAGTGTAAGATCCATCCAAGGTGCCATTAAACTTGTTATTTTCATTATTCCAACAGCACTGACAACATTCTGCTTGACCAACGCCCTCTGTGGGTAATCTATTGCCAGGGCAGAGAATTTTTCCGCTCTCCCCTACTCTGTCAGCCTTTTGAAGTGGAGAAATCAAGAGGGTTTGTCCCTGGTGGTCAATGTGAAACATCTACATGACAATGAGGTTCTGTTGGTGCTCACTCACTGTCCCCTGCAGGCTGGCGGCAGAAGTGCTTTGGCGCTAAACAACACTTTACTTTGTACACCATCATCTGCAAGGTTTCATGTTTATCGTTGTTTTTATCGTTTACAGCAAAACCTGGCTGGCGGCAATGGCAAAAAGTAATATATTTAGGGTTAAGGATCACTGAAGTCCTGACCACGTGCGTCTGTTCCACAGATGGAAGCGAGCGGAGAGCCGCTACATGGTAGAGAGGGCTGCCATCATCAGCCACTGGAACTGGTTGCAAGCACACATCTCAGACCTGGAGTACCGCATCCGCCAGCAAACTGACATCTACCGCCAGATACGGACCGGCAAGGTAACTGTGGGTGTGTGAGAGTTGGGTGTTTGGGAAGAGGTGGGTTTTATGTGATCGTTCACATAGCAAAGCGTGGCAAGTTTTATATGGATATTGAAATGGCAACTTTTATCATGATGAATTCTATTTGAAAATGGTAGTTGTGGGGTTTTTCTTTTTTTTTTACAAGATTGCATCATGTTCTCTCAGATCATGTGTGTATCTAATAAAATAGTAGGCGTCTAATAGGGGCTGAAAATTCTAGTGGCTACGGTGTAGGTGGAGCAATCTGACTAGGACAAAGACCATTAACATTGTTATCCGAATAAGTAGTTTTAAGGAAAAAAAGTTGATTTGTCGGGCCGTCGGCTGTACCCTCGATGACTGCTAGTAGGGCTTGAGCCCTGGGTTGGGTAGTCACTGTGCTAGACGACTAAATACCATCTAACACCGGCTCTCTGGCTCCTCAGGGTTCAGTGGAGCTTGATGGTGGGTCTCCCGGCAGCCCCTCCGCCGGAGGAGTGGAGCTGAAGACGGAGCTGTCGATCTCTCAGGTAGCGTTACGATGGAAACGCATTAGCGCTGGGCCCTGCTGCTCTCAGACCCTCTGGAATATAAATGAAGCTTCTAGTCCAGATGGCTTCGTGTTTCATGTGGTTCATCATGGCTTTTTAGCATATTTAAATGAGCAAGCCATTTTTGGTGGCCTAAGTGAGGAAGTCAGTGTTAAGGCTACTCTAGCACCTCAGCTTGTCTATTCTTGCAGAACAAGTCATTTTGAGTGAAATGTTTGTTATTTACAAGCATAAGCAGGATTTATTTATTGTTTGTTCAGTGTTACTGCGAAGGACTTCTGAGTATTGCTGTGTTATATTAAAGAATCTCTCTGGGTAGCATGGATTTGCATGCTGATGTGCATTTGTAGGATGTTGTGAAATCTTTTCCAATGATGCTGTTATGAATTATATTGAACTAGTTGAATTTGGGTTGTTGTTTATTTTAGAAAATATAGTCAAAATGAGATAAGGATTGTATGTCGGTGAATAGGCATGTGTAGAACTGCACCACCCTCCTCTGTGTGAATGTCTTTTACTGGTTTTGCCGTCAGTCGGTAGTAGGTATAGCTGACTTCTCTTATCTCTCTGTCCAGGATGGAAGCTCAGAACGGCAGGAGCAGCCTGTCACTGCCCCCACCTCCTCGTCAGACCCCAGCCCATGGAGGGGCCAAAATGGCCGACCGGTCAACGGTGTCCTTAACAGGTGCTGCTCCCGGTGATAACTGCTATCAGCAATGCCCACCGAGCCCAATTTCAGTTCCAAGCACAAATGCAAATGGCTGATAAGCAGGACTATCCCCATTCTGGGCCCTCAGATTCATTACATATCTGGCTTAGGAGGGCTGTTAGAAAATGTTGGGTAAAACCTTGAAAGCCTGTTCCTTTTCCTTGGGTCTCTGCCTTCATTTAGACTAGTGTAATGCATTCTAGATGGGTTACCTGCACTAAGGTAGACTAATACTGTTAAACAGGGTGCGTGTCTGTGTGTACAGACATGTTCTAGGACTTGTATTGATTGCCATGGCCCCCCCCCCCCCCTGTGTTGTGTAGGATGATGGAGTCTACAGAGACCAAGCTGCAGCAGCCAGCAGCAGCGTCTGACAGCAGCTGTGTAGCCGCACGCACGCGCCCCCTGGTGGGCTGCCGGCGGCGGAGGCTACTGCAGCCGAGCAGCGTGCCCCACCTCCACGGCAAGGTATGCCCCAGCAGCCTGTCAGGGCCTGACCCAGTGAACTGCTGATGTACAAATGGGTGGATGGTGTACACCGGTACGGATTGGTTCCCCCCGCGGGAGCGTTCAGTGCAGTTCAATCAGCCGTGGAGACGAAAATAACCTCAAGTGAATTTGAAATGTCGTTCGGTTAGCAATTATGCTAATAATGAAGTTACTTGTATTTGGAATGTAGTTTTGTCAGTAAACGTAGTCTCTCTGTGACGAGGGGGAAAAAAACGCTCCAATGGTTTCAGTGCACCAGGACATATCTGTTGTCGTAATCCTTTTGTTGAGACGACTGGTTCTCTGGAGAACATTACAGAAGCAGATCTGATTATTAATGCCAGGTTGGGCACCTGTGTTTGCCTGCTGTGTGGAGAAGATACGCCATGTTTGCTTTAAAGGAGCTACGTGTTTAACATTAAGACATGTCCTGTGTTTTGCCTGCTGTGTGGAGAGCATTCGCCGTGTTGGCTGTGTAGGGCTGAGCGATTTGTTGAGCAAAAAGACCATTGGTGGACCCTTTTATCCAAAGTGCCTTCTTACTGTGAGTGTATACATGGCATGAGCTACCCCAGTAGGAAAGGAGCCCTAACCATAGCAAAGTTCATACTTAGTCAATTCATTCTCACTTCCTCTCTGAAGGAGGAAGTGGTGGAGTACCTGTGTGACTCTACTGGCCTAACCAGTCCTTTGAACAGGGTAATTAACCCTGTCTGTCAGCCTGCTCTTAAAGTCTCCCAGCTGTTCTGGAAACACAATACATAGGTAAACATGGGAGCTTTGACTCGTCAGTGGAAAAACTAGGTCATCTGGTTTCTAAAGCAAACGGACAGCACTGGCACAGATCAGCCTCTCTTCACAACCCTGAGCTCACGTTGATGTCTGCAGTGACCTTTTACTTACTATATAAAAAAAATTGGCTATTACTATCGCCCGTTGCTATGGTGATGAAGAGTAGGATAGTTGAGTGATTAGGGTCTTTGTCTCCCAGCCTAAAGGTCCTGGGTTTGAACCCCAAATCCCCACAATCTGCATGTTAGTATGCAACATCAAAACTACTGTTTCTACTAAAACGTGTTGTTCTACACTCTCAAGTCATCTGCGGGTAAAGTCATTGAATACTTTGCTCTGAAATTAAATTTATTAAATCACCATCGATTTAAAACAAGGTTTGAGTTGCTAGGCAGAGATTCCTGATGGATATCTCATTCTGATTGGCTGGCACTTTTCTTTTAATGAAACTGCTCGGTGTGTATGATTTGACCGTTTCCTGGATATAGGATGGGCCGGTGCCATTTGCAGCACAGTAGCCAAGTACCAGTGACTAATCATTTTCAGGCAGCCGCCAGTGCAGAGTAGTGAGGAGAGATGTAGGTTGAGTGAACTTGGGTGGATTGAAGATCAGTCGGTCTGCTGTATTCTGGATGAGCTGCCTTGGTCAAATGGCACATGCAGGCAGACCACAGTTACAGTCCAGACGTGAGGTAAGGGCCTGGACTGTGGCTGAGGAGCAGGCGTACCACCCTGATGTTGTGACGTGATGAATCAGAAGGAGTATGTCATCACGGTGATTTTGGCAGTGAAGGGCCGCTGATCATGTAGTGTCACAACCAGGTTCCTTGTTGTCTGAGCAGTAGACGCCAGTGTTGTCAATATTTATGGAGAGCTTGCGGAAGTGAGAAGCCTTCCCTGGAACAAAGGGCAACTCAGTCTTATCCAGATTGAGCTTCAGGAGGTGTGTCGACATCCACTGAGGTGGCATCCAGACGGCAGTAGCTCAGTGGGTATTGTGGGTCGTCCACTAACCGTAGGGTCGGCGGTTAGATCCCCTTGATCCCCCTCCTCCAACTGTCCACATGTCGAACCCCACAAATGTACTGATTGTAAGTTGCTTTTGACAAAAGCCTCTGATAAATGCCCCTTTACCCTTTATGCAGACACGCAAATATTCTTTGTCATCTGTGTTTCAGGAGGAAGGTTTAGTTTGCAAATGAGGGGTTTTGAGGAGACTAGTCAGTGAACCAATATACACATTTGCTGTCCAAATGTGGTTGTTTTACCCCATAATGGCACAAAGTAGTTTTCAGGTAAATGCAGGTTTATTAAATGGTAGCTACATATGAGCATGTCAACGTACGTCTTGGCACTTTATAATTGCTCTTTGCATCTTAGCACTTACAGGCCAGAGGTGTTATATACTAGCAATATTTAACCTAGCAATTGGAATGCATGAAACTTGTTCTGGTGACTTGCTTACTGTATGAACAGCAATTAAATGTTCCACCTTCTCACAAATGTACTGAGTGTAAGTCGCTTTGGACAAAAGTGTCTGCTAAATGCCCGAAACATAATGTCAAACAAAATAGCTGTGACTGTCTAGTCTGTCATCCGTTTTCCAAAGAGTACTTTAGTTGTTGTTTTTGCAGCACTAATGAAAGTCTTTGTGATGGTATTCTGCGTGCAGGCTCAGCGTAGCGGCTGTGTGCCGTCATGCTGCCGACTGAACCCCAGCTGTGTGATGTGTGGAGGGAGGAGCAGTCCTCTAGAAGACCCCCAGTATGACCTCCCCACCATGGAGAGACTCTCCAAACTGGACCCCGGAGTCCACCCTATCCTCTCCTTCTCAGACGGTGAGCACCCAACACACACACACACACACCAATTGCTCGGACACACCATTTTATTGAGTCTGTGTATCATCTAATGTGAGTCTCAGAGCAACATGGACATGCTCAAGGATCCTTCCATGAAACCAATCCCTAGCTGAATTTTCTTTATCTCGTTATGTTATGTGTGTGTTGTGTCAACTTAGACATTTTCTCTGTTTGCTTTGCTCAAATATCCCAGACGAGTTCAACCCATAGTATTGGCTCTGGTGGAGGTTCTATATCTCCTCATGGCTTGACTGTGTTTTCCTCAGATGTATGTGTGGGCCTACGGCTGCAACAGGTGCTCAAGAGCCAGTGGCAGAGCAAGGCATTGGACCGCAGCAAGCCCCTAAAGAAGCTCTCCCTCAAACACAAGCTCTCTTCCTCCAGAGAGAAGCACAAGTTTACCAGCTCACTCATGGCAGTCCGTAAGTAGCCACACCCAATACGGTCCAGTGTCACACCTTATCAGAACCATGAATCAGAACTAGCATCACATCCAGAATAATCCAATTAGAACCTGTGTTGCGTCTTACTGAGAGCCAATCAACCATTCACATCCCAATCAGAACCAGTGTCTCATTCGAATCGTAACCAATGCCACTTTGAGGGGCACTTTAAGGGGCAGCCGCGGCCTACTGGTTAGGGCTTCGGACTTGTTACCGGAGGGTTGCCGGTTCGTACCCCGACCAGTATGAATGGCTGAAGTGCCCTTGAGCAAGGCACCTAACTAGGGCTGGGCGATATAGCTGAAATCTGTATCACGATATGAGTGTCTCATATCGGTCGATATCGATAATTATTGAAACATATGACCTGTTTAAAATAAGGACCAGGAGGGAACAATACTAAATTTAAACGTTTTTATTTTGAACTGAACTGTAAAC
>JAOPUI010000061.1:11763408-11775276 GCA_027123135.1 Urophycis floridana
TGTGTCCATATGAGTGTGTGTGTCTCAGTGTGTGTGTGTCCATATGAGTGTGTGTGTCTCAGTGTGTGTGTGTGTGTGTCCATATGAGTGTGTGTGTCTCAGTGTGTGTGTGTCCATATGAGTGTGTGTGTCTCAGTGTGTGTGTGTGTGTCTATATGAGTGTGTGTGTCTCAGTGTGTGTGTGTGTGTGTGTGTCTCAGTGTGTGTGTGTGTGTGTCTCAGTGTGTGTTGAATGTCAGACTTGTCGTCGCCCCAGTGTACTGGTCCCTCCTGGCTGTGCCAGGGAATGTGGGATATTTTAGTCATTTCTGCATGGACACCTCTTCCTTATCCTGCTGTTGTCTGGTCATCCTTAACCCCCACATACTGTTACCCACACCACTAGTGTCTCTCTCACACACACACACACACATATACTGTATATACTTGCATAGACGCAACCACAGTCACCTCTATGTCTCAGGACAAAATGGAAACAGGAGATTCTGTGGGTCTCCCTTTTATGAGGAAGCGCTGCTTTCTTTAAGCCAAGAAGTCAGGCGCTCTCCACCATAGCCCTGCCCTCTCCTCACTCAGGCTCTGTAGAGTTTGGCCTTATATTATCAACGGTTTGCTTTGTATGCTATAAGGCCAGTCTATGTTAGTATGTCCGTGTGGACTGCTGCACATGTTCTGATGAAACCCTCTGATTGGTTTATGGACATTGTGCCCAGTGTCGTTGGCTAATTGCTAGCTGTGCTACTTGTTTCTGTTACGAAGCTTTTAAGAGTGTGGCGACTGCGGCAATGGCTGTATGGTACTGTGTCTACGGTCTACAAGTGTCTATATTCTTATAGGCTGGGGCAACGAGCCATCTATAGTCATAGTTATTATATCACAGCTAAGGGCCCCACAGGAAGGGTCGACATGCCCTGTCAAAACCCTCCGTATGGCAATCACAAAGTAATAGACACTCCAATTTAAATAGATTTTTCTTATCATATTTATAATAATTATAATAATAAATAAAAAAATACAAAATAAAGTAGGCCCTCCGGGCTGCCTGCACGTAGTGCGAGGCGGGTTGCTATGCAGCCACACACACTAGCAGCTGACCGCTCGTCTCATCTCGTAAGATGGAGCTGATCCGCTCTGGTGACCATGTCTGTGACCACGTCTTTATCCGTACGCCAGTCTTGGGAGTGTTTCACTGCCCGTTTTGTTTGCTTTTGGTAATTTCCCATCAACCTCGTTGTGTGGCTCTGCTTGTTGTTTAGCGGTTGGATTGTTCTGAAGATAGGCT
The DNA here is from genome assembly GCA_027123135.1 of Urophycis floridana. Taxonomy (NCBI): domain Eukaryota; kingdom Metazoa; phylum Chordata; class Actinopteri; order Gadiformes; family Phycidae; genus Urophycis; species Urophycis floridana. The sequence goes on from JAOPUI010000061.1 coordinate 11,764,691, forward strand.
CTGCTCAATCCACTCCTCCATAGTCTGCCCACCCGGAAGGTCGAAGTTTACCTTGAGATTTTCCATTCCATTTCCATTGTATAACTATCATAGTTAGCTCAGAAACCGAGTGATACTGAATTGTGCAAAGGAATTAAAGGTCATAGCCATGGCATATGGTTGATATGATGAACGATCAGATTGCTTGATTTGAGCTCCCCGTTTTATAAATGTCTTTATGTGTTTATGTACCTGTCTACTTGCCCTCATGTATCTCTGCGACCGGAATGGCTTCTTTGTGGACTTGTTGCCTAGCATCGTCGGCAAACCACTAGCTGTGCTACTTTCCATTGTTAGAAGTTACTTCTGCTTTTAAGGACTGTTGAGACTGCTGCATATTTGCCACTGTATGAAGCACTTCATAAAGGTGTGTTTATTTCAATACGCATCTATGGTGTTTCCTCCTGAATGGCCTGTGTTCATTGATGTGTGGCTTAGCATCGTGGGCTAATTGCTGTCTGCTTACTGTGCTACTTTCCCCTTTTTCCTGGTTCTGTTACTGGCCCTGATTCTGTTACTGGCTGAGATCTTGGTTCTGTTCCTGACCCTGGTTCTGTTACTGATCCGGGTTCTGTTACTGACCCTGATCCTGATTCTGTTACTTACCCTGATACTGGTTGTATTACTGACCGTGGTTCTGTTACTGACCCTGATTTTGTTACTGAGCCATATCCTGGTTTGTATCCATACCATGGTTGTGTTACTGACCCTGGTTCTGCAACTGACCCTGGCTCTGTTACTGATCCTGGTTCTGCTACTGACCCTGGTTCTGCTACTGACCCTGGTTCTGTCCCCCTGCAGGTCATTACCCGAGGAGCAGGCCAAAGCCCAGCTGTCTCAGTGTCTCCAGTCCCCAACCGAGTCCCCTGCCGGCTCCGAGGCCCCCGGGGGCGAGTTCCACACGCAGCCAGCCGGGGCCGCTCCTGCGCCAGCCCCCTCCTCAGAACCCCGCAAGAGCCGGGTCCGGGAGCGCCGGCGGGAGGGCCGGTCCCACACCTACGACTGGACCGAGTTCAGGACAGGCCAGACGACTGAGCCCATGGACCTCAGCTCCGTCCTACCTTCCTCTTCCGCTGCCTCTTCCCCTTCCTACTCCTCCTGCACGGCGTCCTCGCCCGGCTCCAGCACCTCCTCCCCGCAAACCTCCTCCTCTGCTCCCGCTCCTCCTCCTCCTGAGATCCCCACGGCCGCTGGCCTGGACAGGGGGGTGGAGGAACGAGTGCGCTGGTCGGACCAGGGGCGCGGCGCCGGCGGCCACGCACCAAACACGGTCACTGTTACCATGACAACCACACTGAACACCACTCCTCAGATGCGGTTGGCTCCGCCCCAGGACCAGGGAGTGATGGAGGTGGATGGGCCGGGAAGAGCGGACTCAGAAGGCGCCTTGCGGCGGCAGAGTGGTGTGGTGCGGGGGGAGGAACAGGGGGAGGATCGCCAGGTGGTGATTGAGGAGCACTGGCATCAGGTAGAGACCACACCCCTGAGGGAGGAGAAGCAGGTGCCCATCACCACGGCGACCACCGTCAGTGCTGACAGACGCCCGCCGCGAGAACTCGCCACGCTGCTCAATAAGGAGGTGGGTTCCCCATGCTCCTACTCTGAAACATTCAAACAGACAAATGAAGCGCTTGGGCACAATAGTTAGTTTGACATAATTCCTCATCCTCCAATACAACCAAATACATCCCAAGTAGCAATCTGACAAGGTGAGGAGCTGTTTGGGTAATGGGTTGAGGAGTCAGGTCCCTGGGTTTGAAAGTTTCTGTGAAGGTACCCCTCATACAAAACAGACCTAATTATTCATAGTCATGAGCGAGCTAGTACCAACTTCTTGTGTGTGGTGGTGTCTACATACGTTCACTGGGACATGGATGTAACTTATCCTGGCTTAAACGGGGAAGCAGATCACGAGTTGGGGTCCCAGGATTTTTCAGATTCAATGAGGAGTCCCAGACCCACTGAACACATGTCAAGGTAGGGGGAGGTGGATCTTTGTTCTGTTCTTCAGCTGTTATGACGCTGATGATGATGATGAAAATGATGCTGCAGATGAAGAAGGATATGAAGAGGGGTGACTTCAGGGCAGGTTGTGTTCTGTGTCTTCAGTTGGGGGAGAAGCAGAAGGAGCTGGACAGGCTGCAGGAGCAGAACCTCCATCTGAAGGAGCAGTTGGACGAGGCGCGAGGCCGCGAGCATAGTGCCCGGGAGGGCTATGTCCTGCAGGTACCCCCCAGAGCACACACACACACACACACACACACACACACACTCCTTCCATACTTCCAAGATGTTGTCCAGGGTTTAAGTCTTCAAGAAGGACTTAGAGCGCAACACAGGTTTAATTTGAACAATTAAGTGTAAATATTGATTGAAAGAAGTCAATCAATTTATTAAGATTTATGAAGATATTTCCCAGAGGTGTTACAATTTGTGTTACAATTGGAAATATAACATTTTATCCAAATATCATTTGTTTATAGGTATGCATAACAGTATTTCAATGTCATCTTTTTGTGTTTGGCTGATAAGATATTACTCTACTAATATGTGTGTGGGCTTAGCCTTGTGTCTGATTTGCATGGATGTGGTGCGTTGGGCATGAGGTTTCACTAACTGGTGTATGGGGGCTCACATCTCCTTGGGATTTCATGGTTTGGGACAGATACTGTCCAGGTAAGAGATTTGATTAACAGGCCTTGCGCTGTGCTTCTTCTAGCTCACACTTCTACTCTTGTTTCACTCATGTGGTTTTGATGTTGTTTCTTGCGGAAGTCGCATGGGTTCTGACACATTTCTTTCATTTATTTATATTTGCATGTCTTGTGACCTAGATACAGACTTGAAGGGTGTTGAAGACTTTCATTGATAGAATATTTTAACAGCACACTCATAAACTCGTAAACAAATAGTAAAAAAATAAATAAACACCATTGCTCAAAACATCTCACTCCCAAACACAGAGCTCCCTCCTTAATACTTCTTTCCCAACACCTCACTCCCCAAGCACTTCCACCCAAACACTTCTTTATCCAAACGCCTTACTCCCCAATCACAGAACTCCCTCCATAATACTTCTCTCCCAAAACCTCACTCCCTCCCAAACATCTTACTCCCTCCAAAATACCTCACCCCCAAGCACCTCACTCTCCAAACACCTCACTCCCTCCAAAACACCTACTTCACCAACATCTCAGTCGGGCTTGCAGAACAGTATGGAGAACAGCGTTCAGGAGTCTATAGATGTTATCCCAATACTATGTTGATCGGCACTGTATAGAACACGAAGGCATGGTATTCTATTCAAAATCGAAGTCACTGTCTTGAACTTAAAGGGTTTTTAATCCTCACTGGGAATTTGAGGCATAGAGGCTCTTATAGGATGATATTGGTATGGTAAAGATGAGGAACTGGCAGTTTGGTCCCCTCTTTCCACCCTTGTTTCATGTTGTCGGTCACTATTTTATTTGTTTTATCCACCATCTTCCACCATCTTCCATCACACCTGAAAAAGCACAGTGGAAAGCATAGAATGAAGCTTCTTGTCACATTAACGGAACCTATTCCAGTTTGACTGGAAGTGTAAAGCGAATTTCCAATATTCCTATGTCACCCTTGGAGATGTGCTCATCCATATGCACTGGCACCGGGGAGTGATGTCACTAACCAAACTTGTTGTCATCAATCTTTTCAAGAGTTCCTCGACCCCCTCCTCCTCGCCACACAGATTTCAACAGCAAAGTCCACACAAGGTCAGCAAGCACTCACATAGTGACTTGGGACCCCAGCTGGATGTCGCTCCACACCAGCTCCCCACATTGAGGAGAAGCTACACTGAGACTCAGGCCTCTGTAGGCTGCCACGAAGCCCAGATCCAGGCCCTGCAGGCCAAATTAGCCTCTGCCATGGCAGAGATCCTGGCCAGCGAGCAGGCCGTGGTCCGCATGCGCAATGAGCTGAAGCTGGAGCAGGAGCGCTCAAGGGACCATGAGGAGGAGTTTGGCCGCAGTGAGGCCACCCTGCGAGCCCAGCTTCGAGACAATGAGGACAGGCTCCGTGACGTGGAGGCCAGCCTCCTGGAGAGGAACCAGGTCCTCAGGCACCTGGAGAGGCAGCAGGCTCTCCAGAGAGACCACCAGAGAGAGGTCCAGAGGCTCCAGGAGAGGCTGATGGAAGTAAGTGCCAGGTTGAGTGCCACAGAGGAAGCCCAGGCCCTGAAGGAGGAGCGCCTAAGGATGGAGCAACAGGGCCTACAAGAGGCCTACGAAAGGGAGAAGCAGCACTTAACCGGACTGTTGACAAAGGCCGAAATCTCCCAGAAGGAGATGGACAGTAAATTGTGGGAGGCAGAGTTGCAGGTTGAGACCCTGCTCAGAGGGAGACGCTCCTCCTGTGGAAAGGAGGGAAGGGAGGAGGTGCTGAAGCTACAGGAGGAGCTGAGCCAGAAGACCAACCTGGTCGACACGTTGAGGGAGAGTGTCCGTAGGCTGGAGGAGGAGAAAGGTCATCTCACCTGCCGCTGTCAGGAACTCCTCAATCAGATAGCTGAAGCAGACCGAGAGGTGAATAAGCTGCGCAGCCGCTTGGACGCTGAGGAGGCTGACTATTACACCCTGGAGAACTCCTACAAACGAGCATCACAGGAGTTGCAGAGCATGGGCCAGTTCCTCCGGGAGAAAGAAGAGGAGATCCGTCAGACAAAGGAAATGTACGACAGGCTGGTGGCGCGCAAGGATGAGGACCTCAAAGAGGCCCTTGTGAAGATGGCTGCCCTTGGAAACAGCTTGGAAGAGACAGAACAGAAACTGCTGGCTAAAGACGAGCTGATGTCTCACATGAGTGACTCCCTGCGGGTGCAGGGCAGTCCCTGCAGTGCAGAGAGAGATTTGCAGGCCAAGCTAGTTATCGCAGAAGACCGCATTGCAGAGCTAGAGCAGCATCTCAAAACCCTACAGCTGGGCTACGCAGACCTACACATTGAACGCCACAGATTAGAGCAAGAACACTCCCAGGAACTAGCAGAATCAGCACCAATAACCAATAACTCCACTAGTAGAAAGCATCCTCTAGGAAAGAGACAGAGGATTCGCTTCTCCAGTATTCAATGCCAAAAGTATATGAGCCTGGACAGCCCCCAAGTGGACAGTAGCGAAGGTATTATCGAAGGTATGGGCGAAGAAATGACCAGCTCATCATCAACACCTCCTCAGTATAGCAGTGGCCCAGAGAAGTTCATCTCCATCATACATGCCCTAGAAACTAAACTCATGTCCACCGAGGAGAAATTGAGAAACCTCACACAGAGACTTGATGGCCAAATCCTGGTCCAATCGGAAGACTCCACTGCATCAGAACAACAAGTTAACCAGGAAGTATCCTCTATTGAAGGAGAATGGTTTATTACTGAAGCTACAGACCAGTATGCCAAGGCCCTGGTGTGTATTGAGACCAGCCAAGAGAAGGTACGCAGCATCCTCTTGGGCTCCGATGAGACCACCGAGTCCCAGCTTCTGTCCTTATCAGAGGTGGAGAAGGAGCTGCTCAATGCAACAATGTACATTAAGCGAGGTGAGAAGACCCTGGGAGAAAACTTGCCACAGTATCCAAATAACCCATTAGAAACTGCCAAAAGCAAGGAGCATGGGGAGGAAATGTCCCTCTTCGCCAAGACGTTATCTTATGAGGCTCTTGTTTTGAACAAGATGGCTTTGATGATACAGAATTCAAACTCTGATTTTCTGCAGTGTTTCGATGAAATGCATAAAGAGTTAGAGATGGTCAAGGCTGCTGTTGGAGACTGCTTGGCCGTAGTGTATGCTGATGTTCTGACCAGGAAGTTAGTATTGGAGAGTGCTTTCTGGAAAGATCTGGAGAAGGTGGAGACACAGTGTAAATTACAGCAAACAAAAGATTCAGAACTTACTAAACCATCAGGGGATGTTGGCTCAGCTGATGTTGACATTGACACCACAGTCATCTTTACTACTGTTATCAAAGCGGAACTCACATATTCCATTCAAAATCTCAAACTCCTCTATGAGGACAAATTTAGATCAATTCAACAGGAACTTATAACAGCCCATAATAACCTACAGAAAAGGGACATGGCTCTACAAGGGATCTTTAAAGCTCTACAAAGCCCTGACCTGAAACATGTCATTGAAGATATCAAAAACAGCCTTTTTGGTCAAAAGAAGCAGCTAGCTGACATTAGTCCTCCAGAACTTGCCCCCTACATGGAGCAGATAGAAATGGAGGAAGCAAAAGACCTGGCTGAGGAACTTCTCAACCGACACTTGCCTGACAATCTTCCGTCTTGTGCCGTCAACTCACTGGTGTCCCTGCCCCATGCACAGGCCGCCCTCGCTGCTGAGCTCCTGAAACAGGCTACGCTGCTACACAGATGTTCTGAGGAGATCGAGAGAAGTGGCAGCCATCCAGGACTAGCCAGCCTGATCCAGACCTTTACAGGTCACCAACCCTCTCGCGGACTTGTCAGTGGCTCACTCTGCATGCAGGAGGCGTTGGTTCAGGCCCAGGTGGCCTATGTTGCTTGCAGACTCCGAGCCATCCACCAACAGGACCTGATCCGGTGTCGTCAGACGGGTCAGGACATGGACACCCTAGTCCAGGACCATGCCCACAGAATCAGTGCCATTCACCAAAGTTATGAGTCGTCTCTGAGTGAGGAACGTCTGGGCTTCAGCCAGATTGTGAGCTCACTCCAAGAGGAGAACCAGGATCTGAGGAAGGAGCTCAGCGATAGGCTGAACCAACTCTCTCAGCAGCAGAAACAACTCTTGGACCTGGGGCAAGTCTTTGAGAGGGAGCAGGAGGAGATGAGTCAGAGACACAAGCGGGAGCTGACCCATGCCGAGCAGAGCCGTGCCACCGTAGAGCTGGCCCTGATGGAGGCTGCCACCGACAGCCAGCATAAAGTAGAGGTTCTACTGGTTGACATGGAGACCCTGGCAGAGAGGCAGGAGAAACACATCAGGAATCTTGAGGAACAGTTCCAAGAGAAAGTCCGGGAGCTTCAGCATGTCCATGAGGAGGAGATACGGAAGTTGCACTCCCACTACATGGAAACTATCCGATGCATCCAAGAACATCCAGAGAACCAACAGAACAAGAATAACCCTGACAGCTCTCCACTCACTGACGAGACCTGCGCCTTGACCTCACCGATGGAGGAAGAGGAGCAAGGGGAGGGAGGAGGTGTTGGGGCCACGGCGGAGGTTGACTCCATGGTGGTTCTGAAGAGCAGGATCCTGGAGCTGGAGATGCAGATTAACTGCATGAGGGATGAGCTGAACAGCAAACACCTGGCAGGCGATGTTAGCAGCTTGAAGGAGAAGTACCAGAGAGACTTAGAGAGTCTTAAGGTTTCTGCTCATTTACTTTATAGTTTGTAGTTAATGTTGATAGAAAAGTAATGCCATAATATAGTGCCTTCATCATTCATCATAGGGTTTCCATTCTATATTAGATGTCACACACAACCTTTATCTTCAGTGATGGTTAGGGATTGAAAGCTGAAATTAATTCTAAAAATCTGAAAGAATTACTTCATCATCATCTGTCACCACTGGAACATTTCCAGATTGGCTAGATGCATGTTTCACTTATGACCAAATCTCCAGTCAGGTAGAATCCTCATTATAAAGTTTCCAATTGGGTTAAATCATGAGTACTCAACAGGTAACACTCTACACTCTACATTTCTTTGAACATATCTAACCCAATGTTAAAATGTTTGAGCTTGTATTGGCTGTGCTAGCTTGAGTTCCTGCTAAACTATCTTGGCTCTTGATCACCACAGGGTTGCATGGCTTCTGACAGTAACATGACCTTAAAGTTTTTAGCTTAGTTAGTGCTGGACACTGCATGCTCTGAAGTCATGTTGTACATTAGCTCATATCCCAATCACCACAAGCATTTGCACTATTGCTAGAAAACATTACAAAATGTTAGTTATGTTGCATTACTTTACAGTACATAAAAGTATTTCACAGTATTTTTTAATTACTTTGAGATTATTATCCATTATTTTATAGTACTTTATGTCAAAACCTGGCTCAAATAGGAGTGACAAAAGAAGGGAAGCCACACAAAGTCTATGGATAATAATATTAATTTAATCAAGCAAACAGGTAAATGATAATATGGCAGTATATCAGTGTGCATGCTGTGTTGGTAATGCCAAGGAATGTCACATTATGTGCCATTACTTGGCATTACTTTATAGTACTATAACAAAATGTTACATTACTTGACATTGCAAGACTATCAAACAAAGAAATAATAACAATTATGAATCATTTAGCTTGTGGCGGTTGTACATTAGCCTTTAATGGTTGGGTCTAAAGCTAGAGTGGCTGTGTGTTACTGACGGAGGTGTTTGAACACCACTAGGCTACGTGTGAGCGAGGGTTTGCTGCCATGGAGGAGACCCACCAGAAGGTGGTGGAGGACCTCCAGAGGCAGCACCAGAGGGAAGTGTCCAAGCTCCTGGAGGAGAGGGAGAGGCTGCTAGCTGAGGAGACAGCTGCCACCATTTCTGGTGAGGAGACCACACCAACATCTATTGCCAATCTTGTGAACTTCTAACTAACTAAAGGGAGATGTTTTGTGCCATTAGCTATTGAAGCCATGAAGAATGCCCACAAGGAGGACCTGGAGAAAACCCAGCGCCCTGCGCTGAGTGGACTCAACTCTGACATCGATCAGCTCCACTCTCAATATGAGTAGGTTCACCTCAAACACTCTTCAACTCTTCCTTACGATATGTAGGTTCACCTCAAACACACCTCAACTCCTACTAATATGAGTAGGTTCACCTCAGATCGAATTAGGTTAGGGTATCTATTAATGTACACATGACAATGAAGTTGAAATTTAATTTTGTGTAAGTATATCTTTCTGAAGCGTAATAACTGTTATTAGGTTATGTGTCCTTAAAGTCAAGTGATTCCGCGACATCTGTAAATTGGCATTTGCCGGTCTTATCAAGATTCAGACAAATTGATTGATTACACATTCATCATTGTGCTTCCAGAACGGGAATTTGCTGGGTTGCCATTTGCTTAAGTTAGCCACTTCCATTGACTTGCAGAGGGACAGTAGTCTAGCTGCTGTTCTTGTGAGGGGAATACACCTTTAATGACTTTCCAAAGATGTCCAATGTGTTCCAAATAGTTGCTCATTGAAAATGAGTGCCAGTAACGACACACAGATTTGACTGTTTTTTTTTTTTCTTTGATTTTATGTTATCAGTTGTATCTGGCTTGGTAGTCTATGTGAAGGGAAACCTGCGCATCACAGGTAGCAGAATAATCACAGCTCCGATTGAGGTGCATCATTTTCTTTGTGTTTGTAGACAAACGCAAATCCTAACCCAACAAACTCTCCTCCCGGACACACAATGAGTCATTTGGAATTTGTACAACTTCTGTCTGAATGTTTCTGTGCGTCCCTTTAAGGACTCTACAGATACAACATAGTTAGACTTGTGCTCACCATTGTATGCATGCCGTGTCGGTTCCTCCTGTGTATGTGCGCACAGGGCAGAGCTGCAGTCCATTCACAGGGAGCTGGAGGTGTTATCAGAGCAGTACAGCCAGAAGTGTCTGGAGAACGCCCACCTGGCCCAGGCCCTGGAGGCTGAGAGGACGGCTCTGCGCCAGTGTCAGAGAGAGAATCAGGAGCTCAACACACACAACCAGGTGCACACACACACACACACACACAGCTCTGGTTCCCAAACTTCACACAGGATTAATGAATGCATTTTGTCTTACTTCATTCCTTCACACCGAATTCATTCATACCGTTCATTTTCAGTTTTGAAGACTTTTAATGTGTAGGGAAGCAAGAGCTATATTTCACTCAACAGAGAGAGAAACCCCCATCACTGTCATTTAGAACACAGCAGGAGGTCCTAATAATTTCCTAGTAATTTCTTCTTCAGGCATTGCCAAATATGCAATGCACATAAAGATTCACACACTCACAGACACACACTTTGTTTTAGGATGCTTCTTGACATTTAATAGTGCATGATCTTTGGAAGACACAAAATGTACCTTCAATGAGACAATGGGTGTACATGCGTACATCCACACACTGGGTGAAGTGGACACGTCTGCAAGGATGCAGGACAGCTAAACTACACAACAAAGAAGACGGGAGATTGGCACACACACACACACAAACAGACATAGGTTCACAGTCTCTGACACACACCCCTAGTGTTCCACAGTGCGAGCGTTTGATGCTGTGTTGTCCAGGAGCTGAACAACCGGCTGACTGATGAGATCATGAAGATCCGCTCCTGCTTCAGCGGACAGACCGACCTTTCACCTCTAACCCACGGCAAGGACCTGTACGAGCTGGAGGTACACACGCTCGCTTACTCTCTCTACTCTTCTCTACTCTACTACTGTCTACTGTCTACTGTCTCTGTCTCTGTCTCTCTCTCTCTCTCTCTCTCTCTCTCTCTATCTCTCTCTCTCTCTCTCTCTCTCTCTCTCTATCTCTCTCTCTCT
>JAOPUI010000061.1:11925633-11946883 GCA_027123135.1 Urophycis floridana
CCCTCCGGGCTGTGGGCCCCCCCCACCACCACTGTTTGGTTGTGGAGCTCCGGGTGCTTTGGGCAGCCTGCCTCCTCCTCTGCCCGTGGGGCTGTTTGCTCTGGGCATGATGCAGGAGAAACCCCCCCGGAAGGCGGCCCTGGAGCCCCCCAGGCCCATGAAGCCACTCTACTGGACGCGCATACAGCTGCACAGCAAAAAGTACCTCATACTTCTTCAGTTCATTCATCTGTACATGTGTTAAAGGTGCTGTAGGTACGCTCAGGAGCTATTATTGGATTAGAATGTGTTGGCACAGCCATCCAGCAGCCGTTAGTGAGTGAATTGCTGAGTGAGAATATCAGTGTTGAGTTGACTGCGCTTCTCTCTGTGTGGACCTTTTCAATTTCAAACTGTTGCTCGTATGTGACAAAGCAGGACATCTCTGTCTTGATTGGTTTTGGGAATCCATGTTGCCTGTCAATCGTAGGTCCTGGAAGAGCAGCCCTTCTGAATGCAGAGAAGTGTATTGAGGGTGGGAGGGGACATTGTTTTGGTTATCTAGTTTCAGACTATTGCTCTCTTCTGCTCTATCTCTCTGTGCAACTATCCTACAGCTCCTTTAATATCAGTGATTAGCCTTTACCTTCACTTTTGCGTTTGGGTTATGGCCAATGGATACATGTATACATACAGAGTAAGATCAAATGTAAATACTGGAACACCATTGGTACATACTGATAGGATAGTTTCTGGTTTCTACCTGTAAAGCATTGATTGGATGTAACATGAATTCACTGTCGCTGCTGTGTAGGGAGGCGGCATCTTCGCTGGTTTGGGAGAACATTGAGGAGCCGCCGGTTGACTTCCAGGAGTTTGTGGATTTATTCTCCAAGACGGCTGTGAAGGAGAAGAAGAAGCCGCTGTCAGACACCATCACAAAGTCCAAGGCCAAGCAGGTGAGTGTGAGCACCGGGCCCTGCTCTCAGGGGATCCAGTCCGCCAAGGGCTGCCTGATGGGCCTTTGCTTCTTACTTTCCTCCCCAGAGGCACTTATGTTCATTCCAGCCCTTCATCGTTGACATTTATCATCAAATGATGCCCAACTACAAGCATTGGGAAGGGTAACAGAGATAAATATACACTGCAATGACCTCAACCATTAAACACGGACAGAATGGTCAGCTCCACAGATGCATGGACACACTGAACACACTGAACACATCATAATAGATGTGCATATATATATAGCACATCTCTTATGGTTTTTCATGAAAATACTGTCATTTATTTCAAATATTTGAATAAATTCCACACTGTGAGCGCAAACTCTGAAAGTTGTTGATTAGAAAGTGTACCTTTTGTTGTTTTTTAAGCACATGGCAAGGCTTTGGATCAACAGAAACATGTTCACACTGTCTGTGGGCTTGATAATATATTCTCTGCTGTCCTCTTCATTGTCTTCATCTTCATCTTCATCACCCACATTAATTTACAGTGTGCCCCAAACAGTAGAGAGAGAACAATGGCCAGCATACCTGCTCGCCTGATAATGAACTACTCCATAGTAGTGCTCTGTGCATGATGATGTCATTCAAGTCTATAAAATAAAACAGGATTTTTTTCAAAGAGTGCATGAAAGACATTTAACAACAGGATTTAAAAGAATCTATGAAAGACATTTGAATAAAAGTACAAGTTAAAAGTTCAATGTAGTTCAGCTGAAAGTGATGGTAAACAAACTTTTTAACCTTGATTTAAATGTAGTCAGGGGTGGAGCAAGTCTCAGACCTTCACAAAATTAGCTGCTAGTTGGTCTAAAGGTCGAGAGGGTTAATACAGTATAGCAAAAGCATGCCATTGATAAACTTTGGCCCTAAACCGTCAAGTGGGGTGAAATGAGTGAGGTGATAGGAGTGAGAAGTGATCATAAGTGACCTGCAGTATTTTGAAACCAATCCTCTGACATACTGGGAGCCAGTGCAGGGTTTGAGAAGTGGTGCAATATGTTCAAATGTTTCGGTCCTTGTTAGAACTCTAGCAGCTGCATTCTGAACCAGCTGTCTGACAGCGCTTTTTTAGAATAATCTGACCTACTTGTAATAAAGGCATGGACAAGTTAAAAACAAGTCTTGTTTTGGATGAGTCATCTTAGTCTTGTTATGTTTTTTAAGTGCTAGTTGGCCGATTTCATCACTGGCCTGATGTGGCTGTTGAAAGATAAATCTAACTCCATAATAACACCAAGATTTCTGGCTTGGTTTTTGGTTTTTAAGAAGAGGCACTCAGGGTGAAGGCTAACTTTGAGTCTGTCATGTTTGGCTCTGAAAACAATTATGTCAGTTTAGTTTAGTTTTCTTTTCTTGAGTTGAAGGAAATTCTGGCACATCCAGTCCTTGACGTGCTCAAAGCACTAGCACAGCAGATTGATGATAGGCGATAGGGCTAGAGATATATAGATTCATGTGTCATCCGCAAAACAGTGGTAAGCAATGTTGTTATTTTGCATAATTAGGCTCAGTGGGCGCATTTAGAGGTTGACGAAAGATGGTCCTAGAATTAAACCTTGGGTTTTTCTGCAAGTCTCATGTTAGTTCAGATACATAGTTACCACATGGAGACAAAGTAGTGTCTCTCTTATAGATATAATGAATTTAAGATTGGGTCAGAAAGCCGGACCGAAGTGGTCAACAATGTCGAAGACAGCCCTGAGGTCCAAATAGCATCAGTATTGATAGTGTGTGTCTGTGTTAAGACGAATAGCATTTACAAATTCTATAAGAGCAGTTTTGGTGGTATGAAGGGGTCGAAATCCTGACTGGCAGTTATCATAGTAGTTGTCATAGCCAGTTGATGCCAATAAATCAATAATTTTAAGAATTAATATTGCTCTGTAGTTGTAAATTATAGAAGCATCTAGGCTCTGCTTTTAGGGGTTTGATAACTGCATTTTTCAAGGCTTTTGTAAAGTTGTCTGGTTGGAGAGAGCCGTACTATTTGCAGCATGTCTTGTGCCAGGCGGTCAAGGATGTTCTTCAACAAGCTGGGAGCTAAAGCATCGGGGCAAAGGGGGGCTGAATCTGTGTCACTGTTTCCTTAAGGGTCTTGAAGTCTATAGCATTATGTTGTGTCTTCACTGCCACATTACTTTTAATTACCTACCTACCTTCAATTTTGTCAATGAAAAAGACACAAACACACAGCATTTATCGGTGGAGAGGAGTTCAGGGGGTGTTTGTGTTGGGGAGTACTCCAGCGAGATCGTCTAGTACTTTTCAAGGTTAAGTTATTGAAGGCAGGTAAGGCATGAAGCCTTTCTGTCAATGTCATGATGAACGTGAAGTTTTGATTTCTGCCAGTTGTGTTCAGCCTTACGTCATTTATTTTTTGGAGGTTTACAGAGGAAGCGTTTCCCTAGCGTGCTTTTTGCTCATCAGAAAATGTTCTAATCGCGCTACATCTATAACATTCACAATTGAATTAATTCATCTTCAGCAGCAGAACTTGAAGTGAGGGGTGGTGGCATAGAGATGGCGTTTTACAGGGTGCACTTGAACTCTCATTGATATACAGTTATACAGTTATTATTACAGTTAATATAGATATTATACAGTAGATATAGATATTACTATATTTAACAGTATTTGATTTGATTTGTGTGTCAAGAATAAAGGATATTTCAAAGAAAACAGGTTGTCAGATAGGAAGAATCAATCGCAGAGACATCAGAGACACTGAGACCCTTTGTGAAAATCAAGTCCATGGTATGTTCCCGACTATGAGTGGCCTCTTTCATGTGTTGAGACAGTTCAAATGTGTCCAGGATAGCAAAGAGTTCTTATGGTTCTTAGAGCACTATTGTCATTGGAATCACCAATTATTCAAGTCACCAGTTATAACTAGACAGTCAAAGTCAGTGGAAATGCTAGACAGTAGTTCTGTAAAGTCATCAAAGAAGTCTGTGTGTGTGTGTGTGTGTGTGTGTGTGTGTGTTTATTTCCCCAGGTTGTGAAACTCCTAAACAACAAGCGCTCGCAGGCTGTGGGGATTCTGATGTCTTCTCTGCACCTGGACATGAAAGACATCCAGCATGGTAACTTAAATCATCATGATCAGAATCATGGGTGGCTTGACACATTTTGATGAAATCAGTTGGGTTAGTTGTGGCCCATGTGTTCTAGTAGCTAGAATATTTGTATGATTCTCAGGTGAGCTCATGGAGGAAAGAAACCTCCTGTTGAACAGAGGGGCGTTAAACGTTTGGCTTGCAATTTCCACATATGGGCGTGGCCTTACATATTTTTTACAGGCCAACCAGTTTAAATAGCTTACTCCTTATCCTGCCAAATCCAGTTAGAAGTAAGGCCAAAGCACCTCTGAGAAAAGTGTTCAGTCCAGACTTGTTTAGCTGTGTGAATCTATCCATTAGAAAACTTGACCGTGTGTAGGTGTAAGTTAAGGGTTAGGGTTATCTCTCCCCTTATTATGGCTATCTTTCTGGACAGAGCACATTTCAACGTTAAAGCTGATTTGCTGTTACACCGTTTGGCCATGGCTTTTATTCACCTTGCCGAATCAAAATACATTCAATACTGCAACATCCAAAAAACTGTTGCAGTTTGAGCTGACTGCGGCAACATCTTGTTCTGGCTTAGCTTGATTTGCAACATGACCTTTCTCTGACCTCAACGATAAATCACAATTTTCATACTGATTATGACGTATCAGTATTGACATGTTCAAGTCTAAGCAGTGGTGCAAAAATGATTGATTTCAAATCGCAATCACATATTTGAAATGGCTAACTACATATTGCAAATGGAAAGTACTTATTTGTGTTTCCTCTTTTCCCCAGCAATCCTGAACCTAGAGAACTCAGTAGTTGACCTAGAGACCCTGCAGGCCCTCTATGAAAATGTAAGTGACATATCTTTGTAATTTTCTTCCAAATACCCTTTTTTGATTTTGTATTTGTTCAGTGAAATCATTTAGGTGTAGTGCACATGGTTAGTAACAACATAGGATATCTTTTTTTTTTTTTGTAGAGAGCACAACACGAGGAGATGGAGAAAATTGAGAAACACCTCAAGTCTTCAAAAGAGAAGGATCACGCCAAGCCGCTGGACAAACCTGAGCAGTACGACCTCACAGAACCGTGTTTTCATTCTCATCGCAATACTCTAATGCTACCAATAAGATGCAAATAATGGCTAACTCTTCCTTAAACTCCAAACTAAAACATGTTGGCTAGATTGCACACTGAAGGCCAATGATCTTGTTCTCTTTCAGGTTCCTGTACCAGCTGTCCCAGATCCCAAACTTTCATGAGCGTGTTTTCTGCATCCTCTTCCAGTCCAGCTTCAATGAATGTATTTCCTCGATACTCCGTAAACTGGACATAATGCAGCGAGTGTGCAAGGTAACCCCAATCCTAACCCTTCAGGTCCAAATCCAGCATAAAATATGCCTGTCCACGAGTCAATCCATGCAGGGAATTTGTATCTATGAATCATTTTTCTTCTGGTCACTCTTCACTTTTGCCCAAACCTTATGCGGCTGCTGGCTTCGTAAGATCACGATCACTTGAGAATCCTTCTTGCCAGGCTTCAAGTGTACAAGTTGCTTGTGCTTTTGTCCGAACACAGTGGCTCAGACGGATCACCATCCTATGTGAAACTACATGATCTATGATACTGGAAGTGTTTTTTGAAAGTGCCCTTTTCCAGTTTCCAAGGACAACTTCTCAGGATGGTTCTGAGAATGCTTACATAGCGCAGGTTTCAAACATAAACAAAATGGCACACAATTTCAGCATTTTGACCTCAACTTCTAGATGAACTGCAATGTTGATCACTTGCTGTTTCTTGAACAGTTAAACAAACAAACCTCATGCCCCTGCATGAGCCATGGAATGAGACAATAAGATGCAAGTACGCTGGCACCTGTCTGCATTTCTCCACCCCGGTTCATCTCTTTGAGATTGTTGAATGTAATCTGTAGTACTCTGATCTTCTTGTATACTCTGGTTCTCCTTTTTGGTCACCAGCCAGTGACCAAAGCTACAAACTGCTGAAGAATTGGACACTACTGTCCCACATCGGCATGCTGTTCCTGCCAGGCTAATGATGGCTGGTTCCAATGGGGGCCAACCCCAAAATACAGTTCCATGTCGTACCAACTGACCTTTGCAGACAGTCCTCTGAAGGCCACTCGCTATATTTTATCTGTGTACCTATGTATGTACGCGAATGCTAGGCAGTGGCATTAATAATAGTAATATTAATAATGATAATAATCATAATAATAATAATGGTAATAATAATAAAGGCGCCATTCAAAGCACTCAAGGACACCTTACAGACAAGTTAAAAACAATTAACAAGTAGCAGTAGCATACTCTGTCAGTGTGTGACAGAGTATGCCACTCAGAAAAAGTGTGTTTTTAGGTGTGAGAGTCAGAAGTGTGAATGTCTGGTGGGAAAGAGTTCCATAGGCGGGGAGCAGATGGGCTAAAAGCTCTTGACCCCATGGTGGATAGGTTGTCAGATGGAGCTGAGAGCTGTATGGCAGAAGAGGATTGGAGAGGGCGTGAATTTCCCTCAGGGATTAATAAAGTATGTCTGTCTGTGAAGGTGTGTGGATGTGGATGAGTTCAGAGAGATACACTGGTGCCAGGCTGTGAAGGATCTTGAAAGTAAGGAGTCAAATCTTAAAATCAATGCGTGATTTGATAGGGAGCCAATGGAGTTGCTGCAGGGCAGGAGTGATG
Organism: Urophycis floridana; assembly: GCA_027123135.1. Lineage (NCBI taxonomy): Eukaryota > Metazoa > Chordata > Actinopteri > Gadiformes > Phycidae > Urophycis > Urophycis floridana. The sequence continues at coordinate 11,932,382 of JAOPUI010000061.1, forward strand.
TGTTCAATAGATGGAGTTCTGGTGATGATACGGGCGGCTGGGTTCTGGACCAGTTGGAGTTTATGAAGAGATTTCCGAGGATCACCACAGAGGAGAGTTACAGTAGTCCAGTCGGGATGTAATCAGTGTGTTTACAAGGATAGCAGTGTTCACATACTCTACTGCGTACAAAGTGGATGATTCAAAGCTATGTCTATAAGGAGGCAGGCTAGCAACAAAACTTTTCCTGGCTCAGATCGATCTTGACCTTTATTTTTCCTTACATTCTTTCTTGCTTAGGTTAAGAATGGTTCAAATTTCTCACCAACTATTCTTGCATGCAGAGTTGGTGCAATGGCAACATCACATCCAACTGATGCAAAAGTCATAGATATTGTGTACTGTTAATTATTTGCTGTTTCCTGTTGCTATCTCACAGAACATCAGAAGATCTTTGGTATACTGTTTCACATTTCTGTTAGTATTTCACCTTGCTTATACGTTCACTAAATACATCCAGATAACATGCATGATGAACGAATCAAATGAATGCAGGATACATACGAAAGCTGCTCTTCCTCAACTCACTGTCCCTCTACCCCCCCCTGCAAAGTGCAAAGTGCATTCTCCTGGCCCGGTGCCAATTCATGATGTATGAAAAAAGCGGTCACTGTTGCGTACAGATTCTTACCAAATATGTCCACTAGATGGAAGTCTAGTATAGTGAATTATTCTAATGATATGCCAATTCCTTACACTCCATCCCTTTCAACTTTTAGCTCTATCACTCAAAACATATGCACACAAAATGATGGTACTTAAATATTTACTCCAAAAACCAACATATAAATTTCTTTCAACATTCAGCTCCAAAACCATCAACAAATTTTATTATTAGCAAGGAACAGACAGGCAGCCTTGCACACTAAGTCTAGGGGTTTATTTTGCTCTTTTATTGTTGGACTTGGGTCCTAGCTAACTGGTTCAATGGTTCAGCATTTGAGGTAGTATCCACACTCGTTCACGCCCGCGATGCGACAACATCTGGCACCACTGGGAATTGTCTGGACTGGAAACTGTCTTGGAGAGTGTGTCGGTTTTTGCAGGGCTGGATCTTAGAGGAATCGTTGGGAAGGGAGGTGATCCAGGAGTAGACTCATTGCTGTCCTGAGCCTCCAAAAAGTGGATTTGGAGGATGAACTTGGATGTGACAATTCCAGGTCTGTTGTCAGGTAAGGAGCATTAGTTGAGGGCTTTTTCCACAGGAGATTAATAGGTGATCAATATGGACTGTACACTCTCTAAATACATTGTTGATCAGGTAAGTGACAGGTCTTAGGCGCTTCACTACAGCTCCTTTACTCAGTTTTTTCTTTTTTTTTCTTTCCCCTCACTGAAGATTCTCACCTCACTGAGTCCGCCTCAGACAAGTGTCTCAGTTTGGGTGCACCTTTGTCATGGTACTGTTTCTATTTTTGTTGCTTCCCCTTGACTGTTTTAGCAACACAGCTAAAGTAGGCTAAACCTGGCCTCAACTGACAAACATGCACCGTCAAACATGCTGTAACAGTGTGTGGCGTGTTTCATTTAGTAGTTTCATTAAGTTAGCCAGTCTATGATGAAGTGATATATGAGTATTTTGAGCCTTGCCTCCAAAACATGCTTCATCAGTGCAGATTTTACTGTCTGTGCCAACCTTTCAGGTGCTCTATTAGAGGCAGGATGGTAAGCAGGTAGTAAGGTCTGTTCAATGCTATATGCTCTCAGGAGTGTGAACTCACTGGAACGGGCTGAATTGTGGTCTGTTATCAGAAACCACAAATTCTGCTCATTGGAAGAAAAGATGTGCAAGACTTCAATCGGCTTTGATGAGGTTATGGAATGCATATAAGTACTTGCAGCCATTTTGAGTTATTCCAATAATGCAGTGGGGCACTGCACACCTACACTGTAGCCTCTAAATCTATGTCAAGATGTGGCCACCACACATAGCTTTGTGCTGAAGCTTTTATGCAGCACATGCCCAGTGGCTTTTCTCTGTGAACTTGAAACTATGACTCTCATTCCTCATAGAACACATCCTTGGTCTACACAGCTTGAGTGTCTCTTCAGTTAGACACTGATTTCCCGCACTTGGCTGAGTACAGGATCTTCCTGTGTACTGTGTGCTATGTCATTGGTCTGAACAGGTAAGCCATCCATGAGTGAGAAGTAGAACATGATTCCTTTTTGTGCAGTGTTGTCTTGGATTTTTCTCGATAATAAGGAAAGTGCGTTTGCATGATCCAACGACTTAAGATACTCTATAACATGGTGGTCGGCCATCATTATGAGTGGTCACCACTGGATTCAAAGCAGCCAATCTTGGGAGAGGTGACTTGGGACCCAGGATGCCAAGAGTGTGTGAAACTTTGAAGTTCTTGTGAAACTTCATCACTCCAATAATGTGGAGGGCTTCCTTCTCTATCCAAGCATACTTGCACTCTGTCTCTGTTAACGTGTAATGTGCAACTGGATTTTCCACATCATTCTCCATTACATGATAAATGATAGCGCCAACACCATGAAGGGATAGATCGCAGGCTAGTCTCAATGGCTTTCTGGTGTCATAGTGAACTAACACTGTGCTCTGTAGTAGTTGCCTCTTTGCATTATTGAATGCTTCCTCACATTCAAATGTCCACTTCCAAGAACTTTCCTTCTTAGCAGTGCATGTAGGGGCTGCAGCTGTTTTGATATATAATCTGCCATAATAATTGAGCAATCCAAGGAATGAATCATCTTTGAGTTCAAAGATGCGGGTGGGGTTTGGAGCACTCACGATGGCTTCCATCTTCTCTGCAGCAGGATGGAGGCCATCACTATTCACCATGTGTCCCAGGTACTCCACATTTTGACCGCTTCACCCTTATATTGAACTCAGTTTGTACAGGTGTTCCTCAAAACCTGAAAGTCCTTGATTAATCACTGCCTGAAAGATGGACGGGGCACTGGAGACTCAAAAGAAATTGCAAGGTTACTCAGAGATATTTCTCTGAGTCATCATCCAGTTCCAATTGCTGATAGGCATGTGATTGGTGCAACTTGTTGAACAGTTTGCCTCCAGCCAATGTTGGAAACAGGTGTTTAGTATTTTGGTGGACATGATTCTTCTTCCATCCTCTAGTTTTTGGTGACTGTAGTGTCCCCAGATTCTCAAAGGTTTGTCAACATTTGGCACAGTCACAATTGGTGCGGCCCATTCACTTCCATCTATTCATATGGACATGATGTCCATATCTTCCAGTCTATCTGCATAGCTCTGTGTCAACGGACTCTTCTAGAGCATACGGCACAGAATATATGCTTGCTGTATGGTCTTAACATGATGGAAGCCTTGAACTTGTGGATGGTGCCCAGGGGTTCCTCAAATACTTTTTGTTTATGTAGAAGCTCCTCGACATCTGGCTCCATAGCATCCCCTGCTGCTTTGACTTGGAACCCACTTCACCAGTTCAATCTCATTTCCCGCAGACAATTCCTTTTCAGGAGTACTGGTCCGTCCCTTTGACAATCACCAGGGATAACCTTGCTTTCTTTTGCTCATATTTAACAACAACAAATACTTCATCTAACTGGTATAGGTTGTCCAATAAAGGCAGAAAATGTCAGTTTCCTGCTCCAAGGTGGTAAGTGAGAAATATAATTCTTGTCCACTATCTTTGACACGAGGGTTTCAACAGCTCCAGCGTCTCACTGTATCCTTGTGTCCTATTCTAGGTCCCATTCTATTGTCCTGGTACATGCTCCCCCTGGGTGCCCACAGCATCTCAGTACATCTTTACGCCCACGATACCCAGCTGTACCTCCCAACGAAACCAAATAGAAAATGCTTCCTGAAACCGCTGTTCCACTGGACTCTCTCTCTCTCTTGCTAAAAAACGGTTAAACTGAGATTGTTCCTTTTTGCCCCTGACAAAATCAATTGTATCTTTGACTCTGCCCTCAAATTCAACAGGGGGATCAACTCTGTTGAAAAGGAAAGCTTTTTCCGATACAAACAGTTAGCTAAAATCCAGTCCTGTCTCTCTGTCCATCTAGAGAAAGTAATTAAGTAATTAATGCACTCATCTCATCCATCTCAACTGGACTACTGCAAATTCATTTCAGACAGGGGTTGCTTGCTCCTCCCTCTACCATCTGCAGCTTGTCCAGAATGCCACTGCTAAGAATCCTGACTGGCATCCATAAGCAGGACCACATCATCTCCATACTGGCCGTCCTTCATTGGCTGCCAGTCTCATGTAGAAGCCCCGAATGGACGGGCACCACCTTACATATCTGAACTCATAGGCCCCCCATTCCACTTCTAGTTCATTTATATCCTCTGACCAGATGCCTCTTGCTTTCCTGGGATCCGGCTGAACTATAAGGGGGATTGTGTTTCCAGCAGGCCCAGGCCAGCTCTGCTGTAAATTTGTCTGAACAGGAGTAAATAAAACATGAGCTGGCACATTTGTTTGTTCCCAGGCTAGCAAAGCCTGTCCTGCTAGCTTTGTCTCTTCTTTCAAATCTTTTAAAATCGTTGCTAACACGTGCGCTGTACATCTCTTTGGTTAACTCTGGTTGTTTTAAAATGTGTATTATAAATAGTATTGACTTGATTTACTAACAGTCACTTGCTGCTCGATCAGTTATTTGTCATAGTCTTTTGTATGCTTTTATATGCATTTGTATAGCTTTAGATTGCTATAGAGAGTTACAGTGAGTTTCTTTATTATATTGGCTGTGAGTGTCAAATGTGCAAGAATTCACAGTTATAAATGGCAAATTAAACATGAAAACCTTGAATCAATGAGTCACAGCGACTCTTGCCTCTTGTGTACTCTCTCTTCTAGATTCTGCAGAATGGAGAGGGTGTCATGCAAGTGTTGGGCCTGATTCTGGCGTTTGGTAACTTCATGAATGGAGGGAACCGGACCAGAGGGCAGGCAGACGGCTTCAACCTTGACATCCTCCCTAAGATCAAGGATGTCAAGAGCGCAGTGAGTTGCAACAGACAGACTGACTGAGAGACTGACTGAGAGTACAGTGTGTAGGTAGACATCATCACCCAGCCCACCCAATCCACTTCAGTCACTAAAATAAAAATGTATATCGCATCAATACTTAAGGCTATGTCTGCTTGTCATGCTTGATAAAGGATCGATACTAAAGGCCACTTTATAAATGATCAATACTAAAAACTATATCTACTTGCTGGTTGGCCAGAGCATGTTAGTTAATTGTGCGTGGAATTGATAAATGACTAAATAACTATGTATACATTGAAACGTTTCCTCTCTGTTCACAGGACAACACCAGAAGTCTTCTTTCATATATCGTTGCTTATTATCTCCAACATTTTGACGAGGTAGATCAATTGTTTTGTATTTTGACATTTTCCTTTCTGATTGCACTTGTTATATAGGGAGAGTTGCAACACTTTTTGCATTTGTCTCAATTACTCAGGAACTACTTGGACTTGCCAACCACATTTCAGTATATTAAACATGCATACAGTCTGTCAACTTTTTTCATGTGAATGGAAGAAGTTTGATGTTGACTGTTGCAACATGCATTAAAATCTTGGTTAGTTGGATTTGCACAAACATTTTGCAAAAAGGCTTGTCATGGGTCAGGTAAGAACTGATTACATTTTCATGGCCATTTTCTGAACTTATACAGTATGAGCACATCAGTATTCAAGTGTTGTAACTGTCCCTTGTTTCAACAGTCTCCACTCGACCCTTTTTTAGGTGATTATTGTTTCAGAATTGTACAATGAAAGTAACTTAATAATGTATAAAAGTCAATAATGTATGTGCAGAACTAACATGGTGAATGCTGTGGTATTTTTTATATTTGAGCTAAAAAAAAAAACACACATACTCAATATTTAACTTTCCATACAATAACTTATATGAAACATTTATATAAAGTGTCTTTTTTATATAAATAACAGTCAAAAATACATTGACATACATTGTATACTTGTATACTTGCCAGTTATAAATGGCATACATAGACTGTAAAAATCCCTGATTCACTGCATGACCATTGACCTCAATACACTCTTACCCTTTTCCTTGCAACTTTTGCAGTCTGTAAAAGCAAGGTGCACTGCGCTGCAAGCCGAGAAAAAAACAGAGCTGCCACCTGCACCTTTCCAGTGTTGCAAAGCAACCACAGCACATCTACATCTAAACCTACAATGATGACCTTCAATGATGTCGGCCGCTTTCTTAGTTACGTTGAAATGTTGTCAAGTCAGGGGCGTCCAGTGCACTCCTCCAGCACCACAAAGCACTCAAAAACATCAGCACTAACACTAAAGAAGAAGAAACACATCTCTAGGTTCCCATTGATACAATGACAAAAGAGTTGCCCACAGAAGCTAAAAACCGCTCAGTGTGAATGGGATTCAATAGCTCTCTGTTGTTTTTGATGTTGTTGTTGTTGTTGTTGTTAGGATGCCGGTAAGGAGACGTGTGTCTACCCCCTCCCCGAACCCCAGGATCTGTTCCAGGCATCACAGATGAAGTTTGAGGAGTTCCACAAGGACGTGGTGCGATTAAGGAAGGACCTTCGAGGTAACAAGGCAAACAATGAGCAACTAGCTAAACAGGTGGCAGAAGGACAGAAGCAGGGGCAGAGTGTTTACTTTGAGAATCCATGGCGTGAGGGTAACCTCCCCCCCCCCTCCGATTGTCTGTAGAGCTGCTCTTGGTAAGATTTAAGAGTTGCAAAGAGACAGTACAGAAGAGAAGATTTTTTAACGAAACAACCAAAAAAAGGTCCCATTCATCTCATCTATATATATATATATATATATATATTGCAGGGTTTTAGTTCCAGGGTTATAGAAAGGAATGATAGCAGAGACACCGGTCTGTAGTTCAGGATATCAGCAGTGTCGAGGGTAGGCTTCTTGAGGAGTGGTTTGACTCTGGCAGTTGGTGCTGGAACGAGACCTGGGGTGAAGGAGAAGTTAATGAGGGTGGTGATGAATGGTAGGATGTCGGTAGAGATGGCGTGGAGAAGGGAGGAGGGGATGGGGTCAAGGGAAGAGGTGGTCACATGGTTGAATGTGACCAGTCTGGACCTCTTGGGTGGAGAGAGGGCTGATGTCTAGTAGTGATGGGTGTTGGGGATGGATGGATAGCTGTAGAGGTTGGGCTTAGGGAGGGTAGAAGGTAAAGGAGTCAGAAAAATCATCAGCAGTGAGGGAGGAAGGTGGGGGAGGGGAGGGAGGGTTGAGGAGAGAGGAGAACATGGAAAACAGTTTTCTGGGGTTGCAGGCAGGAGTTGGAGGAGGAGTTGACCTTGTTCCGGTAGAATGTAGATTTGGCTGCTGACACGGTGGAGGTGAAGTCTGAGAGGAGATGAAGGTAGTGGGAGAGATCATCAGCACAGCCTGATTTCTTCCATTTCCTTTCAGCGGTCCATAGCTCTGTTCTATGAGCCCACAGAGATTAGGAGAGCCAATGAGGAGGAGGAGAAGATGAAGCTGGTCTGGATGAGAGGGGACAGAGGGAGTCCAAAGAGGAGAAGAGGGAAGACAGTAGGGTAGAGGAGGCTTCCTCCGTGGAGAGTAGTGAGAATTGTTCTGGGGGGGGGGGGGTGCTAGTGATGAGAGAACAGCAGAGGAGAGAGTGGAGGGGGAGAAGGTTTTCATGTCACTGCGGGTGGTGACAATGTGGGGAGTAGGAGGAACAGAGGAGGGGGACTTCAAGGGGAGAGAGAGAGCGAAAAAGTGAAGGTCAGATGCTTTCTCTCTCCCCGTCTCTCCCACGGCTACTGCAGAAAGGCAAGGTCAAGTTGGTCCCCGGCTCTGTGGGTAGGGGGAGAAGGAGAGAGTGTTATGTCAAATGTGGTGGAAAAGGTTGTAAAGTCAGATGATGGCAACTTCTCTGGCTGGATGTTGAAGTCACCCTGAGTTAGTTAGTCATCATGAGTTAGAATGGAGAGTCTGGTGTGTGCATACAACATCTCGATCAAAGATCGTCACAATCACCAAAACAAATGCGCATTTGGCCTTTCTGATCAAATGTTTTTTTTCTGGGTGACCTCCTCGCAATGATTTAGTGATGTCTGGAAGTAGAGAGAATTTCAACAAATATGATTTCAAAAAAATACTGTATATCTCCAAAAATATATTACATTATTATTGCAGGTTCTTTGCTTTCTACCAGGTTGTCATTTAAGCTTTGTGTGCTTTATGCTTATGTCTGAAATGTTACTTTTGTAGTGATTTTCATCCATTCCTATCTCATTCCCAACTCTTTCTTACTTCAGACATTGTGCTTTACTTTAGGCTACTGCTGAAACGTATGCATGTGACATGTCTGCCACATCTTCAGTGGAATACCGATGGTACACTTGTGGTACTTTTGTATTGTAACTCCGTCTCCCTAGCATGCACAGCCGAAGTGGAGAAGGTGGTGAGGCTTTCAGAAGAAGAGCATCTTCAGCCCTTCAAGGACAAGATGGAGGAGTTCCTGAGCCAAGGTAGCTGCAATACACTGGAATACATGTGGCCATCTCTCGTGTCTCACTTCTCTTCTCCTCCTCTCTCCTCTTTGTCGACATTATGCAGGAACTCACATTTATGTGAAAGTTCCACTGATTTTAATTTTATTGGTTGACCAATAGTAGAATCATCCAGTTGTAATGAGCCTTTTTAGTAGGAGATGATTCTGTTGTGGTTGTCTATAATGTACATGTGAAAAGAGCCCAAACTCCCAAACTCACATCTACAATGTGTATGCCTATGTTATTGAATGATAAATTGTAGTGAAATTATAGTGTATAGCGATGGTGAAAGTTATGTGCCAGATGATGGCTCATGTTTGGTTTTTACTGGTACATTCTAATTGTGTGTGTGTGTGTGTGTGGTGTGTGTGTGTGTGCGTGTGTGTGCGTGTGCGTGTGTGTGTGTGTGTGTGTGTGTGTGTGTGTGTATGTGTGTGTGTTTTAACAGCCAAATGTGAACTGGAGACCCAAGAAACGCTACTCAGCAATACTCATAAAATGTGAGTGATCTTTGACCTCAAGTATATTTCGTCACAATCATGGGGCGTCTCATTTAACAGTGACTTGATCAGATTTGAGTGAGTGAAATCTAAATAAATGGTTCCTGTATAGCTGCCTGTGTAGGCTGACTGTGGGTGAACTGGTTCCTGTGTAGGCTGACTGTGGGTGAACTGGTTCCTGTGTAGGTTCTTGGAGCTGACTGTGTCCTTCTCGGTGAAGGCCAGGTCGGGAGAGAAGGAGATCTCCCCTGGTACGTTTTTCTCTCTCTGGCATGAGTTCTCCTCGGACTTCAAGGACCAGTGGAAGCGGGAGAACAAGCAGATGCTCCAGCACAGGTAGGATTTAAACCAATAATTACAATAATAATTGAAGGAATGTGCTTCACAGCCATCGGATGCCAAATTGGTCATTTTGTATAATGCATAACAATACTATTCATATTAGAAATGAACAAGTAGTGCATAACAATACTATTCATATTAGAAAGTGAACAAGTAGTGCATAACAATACTATTCATATTAGAAAGGGAACAAGTAATGCATTCAATACTATTCATATTAGAAAGGGAACAAGTAATGCATAACAATACTATTCATATTAGAAAGGGAACAAGTAGTGCATAACAATACTATTCATATTAGAAAGTGAACAAGTAATGCATTCAATACTATTCATATTAGAAAGGGAACAAGTAGTGCATAACAATACTATTCATTTTAGAAAGTGAACAAGTAGTGCATAACAATACTATTCATATCAAAAAGGGAACAAGTAATGCATAACAATACTATTCATATTAGAAAGGGAAGAAGTAATGCATAACAATACTATTCATATTAGAAAGGGAACAAGTAATGCATTCAATACTATTCATATTGGAAAGGGAACAAGTAGTGCATAACAATACTATTCATATTAGAAAGGGAACAAGTAATGCATTCAATACTATGATTTAATTTGCTGAACTTATCCAACACCCATATCACCTGCATGAACTTATCACCCGTGAAAGTCGTCTCCAACATCCCAGACTGTCCTCTTACCTCCAGGCTGAAGGCTGCAGAGGAGCGTTTCCGCCAGGCCAAAGAAAAGGCCACTTTCAGCGTGAAGCCCAAACAAGCCTCAGGGATTGTAAGTGTGTGTGGTGTCTACCACTGACTTCTGTTTGATCTGCATCACAGAGAACTGTTCACTCATTTTGGACCTGAGCCTATACAATGTCTTACAAACACATGTGACACGTTTTTGTAAGACAACTGAAATCTTAAATATCGCTTTAAACTGGGCAAGCTACACTAAGCTGTTGTTATTCCTCTCTAACAGAAAGCCAAACTGGGAATGAAGACCTGAAGGCTGATCGTCCGATAATGCTCAAGGTGTATTAGCTCATCCACAAGTACACATCTACTTGACTTCACTTCAATAAAATCCTGTATTTTAAAATTTGTATGGTTGTCAGTTGTGCAAGGTAGTAAATTTGTCCGTGTACAAAGTATATTTGCAATAGTCATCACCTTTGAAAGATATCTTGTGCTTCATGTAAAATGTAAATGTCATATTCTTTATATTTGGTTTCACAAGCAAATATGTTTGCTTGCATCTGAAGCATCATCTCATGTTTTTCTTTTAATGACAAAGATGGGGGTTGTTTTGTATTAATAAACTGGAACTGATGACATCTTGTGGTTTCATTTCATTCCACCAGGTTGTTGAACACATGAATGTAGATGAGGTAAGACTAAGACTTCCCTTTCTAACCAGGACTGACACGTTCCTCTCATCTTGCTGGGATGATCTGCGGCGTCCCATCTCTCCAGAGGGGCTTCACACCACAATGGTTCATGCTGAAATGCCATTGAACTGCTTCCACCGCCATTTTGAGGGTGGAATTTGTTTTGGGTGCTGGATAATTTCAGTCGGTCAATTGAAATAGTGACAAATTACAAAAGGTTCTCAGTAACTTACAATTTAAACTAATATCGCTAACAATGTAAAACAAGTTTTATTCAGATACAGTACACTTCCCTCAGTTACGCTTTACTCCTCGATAAAGATTCATTTAACAATCTGTTAGAAAGTATTAACACATTTCCTACAGCTTAACCAGAGGTTCGCTTCATTTACCATACCCATTGGGACCTTAATATGAAAAGATGACAAAACAAAACACAAATTTGATCAACGTGAAAATATATAGTTGTTTAGCCAGGCTTTAGCTAGCTCAGGGCGTAAATAAAACAGTCACATCAAAGCTGGTTAGGGAAGTCAGTCTTCATATAAAATGAGGATAACAAGTCAAAGAATTGAATTCTAGGCTGTGCTTTCTTAAATTGCTCTCATTGTATTTATTTTGCGTGTGCATGTCATGATATACAGTCAAGTGTCAAACAAACAACAACCTGCTGCTTCCTCACTGAAGCCATATAAATAGTACACATTAAATTACATTTTATAGTGCTCTAGTATTAACATCCTCAAAGTCTGAAAAAAAGGTAAAAGGCTATAAATGTATAAATATCAGAGACCTGCCTTGACAATACATCCTTTTAACCTTTAACCCCTTTTGGTTTTTCACTTAAGGGCTAACATCATTGAGTATAGGTCTTTTTTTGTACTCATTGCTAATGAACTATTTTCCAGTAACACAATGTTACCAAACCTTTGTTGTCAATTTGCTACCATGAGATCTCTACCAATTCCACACCTTTCCACCTTCTTTGTTCCTTCGAGAAAATCTTAAACGTAATGTTAAAGCCCTTTGAGACTGTAACTGTGATTTAGGGCAATACAAATAAGACATTACATGACCTCTGTCTCTCTAGTTCTTCTAGATGTGCCCTTGAGCCCTTGTGCTTTAAGACAATTGACCATGAAAGCTCATTTCACATGCCAACTCAACACATGTTTCAAAGCACAAACAATATTGAAATTGAAAACACATTGATAGTTTCTTAAGAGTATTCTTGGTATCTTCCATCCATAAAACCTCCCTAACTCTTTTTGAGTGTCATTTTGAAAATAAAGAAATAAAACATCAATCCATTCATTAGTCTGATCTCATTTAGACTGGGATCTCTAGCCCAGTTTGAGCTAACAATGTCAACCCCAGCTTTAGCATGGCGTTCCAATGCATCGAGGTCTCCATTCAAAGGGAATGTATGCAGGGAAATAGAAAACTAGAAGATACATTTTAAATAATTTGTTGAAATGTTATCATATTATCATATTATTGGTTTCCAGGTGGTGATGTTTGCCTGGAACATAGAAATGAAACACACACACACACACACACACACAGGATGTAAAAAACCAACAAAGTTCATGTTGTTCCTCCTAGACCATTCGTCTAGGACTCCATATCCACTGGCTACAGTTCATATTGTCGTGAGCTGAATTTTTAGGTTCCTAACAGAAAATGACAGAAGAACAAATGTGCAATTATGTTGATGTGAAAAGGACAAACGACATCTACACTGCCCTTCATCTGGTTGAACTAATCGAAATATGTCAAATATAGTACATCATGTCATACACAATATAGTACATAATGTTATAATGATAGTACATTATGTTGTTTATGATATAGTATATCATGTTACAGTACATCATGTTGTATCTGATATAGTACATCATGTTGTATATGATATAGTACATCATGTCGTATATGATATAGTATATCATGTCGTATATGATATAGTACATCATGTTGTATATGATGTAGTACATCATGTCGTATATGATATAGTACATCATGTTGTATGTGATAAAGTACATCATGTCGTATGTGATATAGTACATCATGTTGTATATGATATAGTACATTATGTCATTTGAACTTTAGAAATGTTTGAATGGAATTATGTCAATAGCTCTTACCTGCGTACTTCAGAACAAGTTTTTGCTTTTCTGTGGGCAAACAAAAAATGTAAATAGTAATAAGAAAAAAATGAATATCACAGACATTTGAAGTGTGCAAAACATTGTGTAAAACATTCTAGGTTTATGTAAACAACAATTTACTGAATTATTGAAAATGCTTTAATAATTCATTTTAACATTTTTGAACCAAACCATATTGGGCTTTTACATAGAGTTTCAACTCATTATGAGTTTGAGTGTTCTGTCTTCATCAAACCTATCACCCTCTACTTAATGTTTTATGTTTCTGCTTGTTTTGTTACACATTTACCAGAAAAAAATAATTGTCCCTTTACTATTCAGAATATGTTTGCTCTTTCTCTCTGAGGAATCACTTACCACATCACAATCAAATCTTTCAGAAAGACGGACGACTTGGTTCCAATATCAAGAACCAACACATCAAGAAAGACAACAGCATACAAACATGCAAAGCAAACCAAAAGGAAGCAATGTGGTTGGCAGGACATTCCACGAGGGGCGTGTGGAGAGGTAAAGCTGGGCGGGCATACAAACATCAAGCAATTAAGGCAGCGTCCACAAGTTGCACTCAAATCCATCAGGAAATGAAGAAACAAATGCAAAAAAGGAACAGTATTCCCACATTGCTAACAGTGACACTTCAGATTAGACTGAGGTCAAATCAACAGCAATACTGTAAGATAAATGTGCGGGAGGCACCAGTAATGATGGTTGAAAGTCAAGTGTGTAGCATCCAGTGTCATCTGGCGAAATGAACTTGGCAGAAATTAAATACATTTTAATTAGTGTATAATCCCATGACCCCAAAAAAATGTATTGTTGACTTTTCATGACCTTAGTTTGAGACCTTTATATCTACATGGAGAGTGGGTCCTCTTCTACAGAGGCCACCATGTTGCACCACCATGGTTCTACAGCACAGCTCGAGAGAAGGCGCTTAAAAGGTTTCTTTTGTCATTGTGTCGGAGCGTTTTACTGAGCTGGAAAGGTAGATACGTTACGTTATGCTATGTATCCCAGATGTTGACCCCTCTCTCAGACATCAACCGCTGGACAGGGGCTCCACACATCACACCCCATGGCCTTATGCTGTATATATACGTGTCCTAGAAGCTTAACCCTCTGCTGGACGCAGACATCAACCTCTGCACTGAAAGGCTGTTCTCCTCCCTCTGGTTACCTCTGCCATGTCCTCCAACATGAACAGTGTCCATGGAGACTATGACAAAGATACCAGAGTCTGATTGGTTAAACTCATTTATTCTGGCTAAAAAGCTGTAAAAAAAAAAAGTCGATCTTGGTGCGATTAAAAATTACGTCCCTAAATAACTAAATACAATCTATCATAGAACCTCAACATTTAACACTTGGCTTCCCGATGCAGGACAATTACGTGGTGTTGGGAGTTCCTACAGGCCTCTTAAGGCCTGGTTATACTTCTCCGACTGCGTAATCCGTAATCCGACTGCATAACTACGGACACCCCTCGAACCCTCATAGTTCTCCGTCGTGGTGACGGATACGCAATGCAATTTCCCGCTTGACCAGTAGGGGTCGCTACGCAAGAC
>JAOPUI010000061.1:12215702-12225705 GCA_027123135.1 Urophycis floridana
TTAATGCTGCTGCGACATTGCAATTTCCCAGTTTGGGATTAATAAAGTATTTCTATTTCTATTTCTATTTCGCAAATGAAATAACTGAATGTAATCTATAAGCACACAACGCGCTGGTCTGAGGTGGACAGAGGCGGAGCTGGTTGGGGTTTCCCGTCAGCTCTTGTGTACCTTCCATCAAAACACTTGTAGTCACAACCTAGTGTGAATTAGCCCTGCCACGGATGGGAGGATTATTTATATCTGTTAGTTAAGATAACCTGAACTGGTCTTTCTGATGGATTGCCCTGCTGTCCTCAACAACTGTTAACGGCCTAGCCAACAATTTGTCAGGTATATCTCCTTGCTCAAAAGTGGTTCTCTTAGTTTGAGAAGCAGCTTGTTAACATGATCTGTTTTCAAAGAGGCCCTACCATCATATGGCCTCTCAGAGCCACCTTAAGCACTTCCCACCATGTAGACTGTGGGGCTTCTCATACTCATCCCATTAATCCCTTGAGGAACAGGCTGCCTCTCCTCCACTTCATTGGATAATAACAATAAAGTTAACTTGTGAACGGTTCAGTTCACTCATGAAAGAGCATGGTATCCAAAATGGGCAGCAGGCACTGTCCCCGCAAAGTGATCCGCTTCCCCAGGTGTGGTTCTCACCGTATCCTCGAGCTCGATGGGCAGCCCAGCTTGAGAGCAGAAGCTGTAAGTCATGTCAGCGTGTCGTCGAGTCTTTGCATTTCTGAATGAGCTACGCTAGATCGCCCACGGCGTGGAGTTGGGATACGAAGGCTTTGTACCCTTACAAAGCACCCTTACAAAGGACCCCCTACACGGGGACCTTTGTACCCCTACAGAGGATGCCTACACGGATGTCGCACTATACACAGGATGCGCTCCACGTCTCACGTCATGGTGCCTTCTGGCAATTATGGCTCATGGCTGCTGTCCATCAGTGGGTTCGGGCTTCAAAATACGATGGGACGCTCACTCCACCTTGCCTGGCATGGTGAAGTTGTTGCCGCCAAGCAGAAGCGGAATCAGCTGCCTCACCAAAGTCAGCAGGACCTCCTTCCTCCTCGCCTTCTTTAATTCCCACAAATGCATCATTCATTCTGTTAGAATGACCCTCAAAATTGTTCGTTCTTACGATTTCGTGATTTGCAGTCAGCCAGCAGATTATCATATGATTTATCCATCATGATCTGTAACCACACAGGCCAGAGACCTGCTTCTCACTCTCAATCTGCTCTGACTGCAGAGACGTCAACATGATTTAAAATTAATCCAAATGCAAAATAATAGAAACCTTCCATCATATCCTGTTGGCTCTAGAAGTTCAAGTTGAATTTACAATTTCCATAACAGCAAATATATTACACCAGAACTTTTTGAGCAAACTTACATAAAATGTGATTCTTTTAAGAATATCGAGTGAAACATAGAGCAGCTTAAAAAATTGTGACTCCCCCATATGCTACTCATTAGACAAAAAATAGACATTATTTTCGGTATTCAAACGTCCTTTCTATGTCGTGCAATGGCATACAATAACGTTCAATCTTGTGCATATTGTTCTATGTTACCAAAGAAGGTAATAAAAGTAGTATTTTTTCAAATATAATGAATGACGTGGATAAATCTAAAATATATCCTACCAACAGTTTCCTCTGGTAGGCTATGATCTTCTTCCAGAAGACGGACTCCTGCAGGTCGGGTTCCTCACACTTGGGGATGTAATTCTGTCGGATTTTCTGTTTAGCCATCGCCTCCTTTTTCCCTTTGTCTTTGTCTTCGTTCTCAGCCCTAAAGCCAGAAAAACATGCAGTGCAGAGCTTAGTATGGGATGTATTCAAACAGATGGAGACCAGCGATAAAGACTGATACACAAACGTTTTATGTGTTCTAGGAATAATTGTTTCTCTTTAAGGCACAACAGGGAGGGAGTGTAAAATCCCCATCTCGTGGTAGCGTTCCCAAGCTGAGTTAGAAATGCAGTGAATTTCACATTGACACTTACAAAAAAAAAGAGAGCTACCAGGTGAATTCTGCAGTGACATTGGGGACTAATTTGAGATGATTGAGTAATAAGCTACCATCACAAAACATGGTTTCACATGGTTTTGGTAAAGGTGAATGTTCAGGAAATTGGGCTCATCAAAATCAACACTAGCTGTACCTTTAAACCATGAATAAGAATGCAGACTTTTGTTTTGCACAAACATGACATTATATTTCAGTTTCAACCATTCGGTGGATGCTCAGCCAAGCCCAATCTCACGTAACGTTGAGGTTGATGAAGTCATTAAAGAGATATTTCATATACCCTGTTTTCTTGGATTCATGACTGGTCTCTGCTGTTCCTTCAGTCTCCTCCAAGCCTGAAGTCTTTATCTAGAAGAGATGTGATGTTATTGATGCATATTTAGTAAAAAAATAACGTCCATCGCCAAAATCACACATATGGGGACACTACATATACACTACATGTCTTATATACATGTCTTATATAGATTCACTCAGAATCATGGGGACCCATCCTAAACAAAATGTGAAATGGTAAAAGTCGAGAAGGACGGCAAAAGGTTGCGAGTGGCGAACACCTGAGCCGAGGCGACGGCTCGCCGGCCCTCACCTGGTGTCTCTGCCGGAGCTCAGGGGACGGCGCGGCGCTGGGGGGAGGCGAGTTGAGCAGCTGGGTCAGACTGGCGTTGGGGTCGTGCGGCGTGATCTTGTACTGGCCGCCCTCCCGCCTCAAGTCCAGCCCGAAGATGTCCGACAGAACCTCGCTCTCCCCCGTGTTGACGGCCAGGTCCGCCAGCTCCACCTCCGGGCTGTAGGCGCGGTCCGAGGGTTTCTTCTCTGGCTCCGCCCCATCCACACGCCCCGCCTCCTCCTGGCTGAGGTCAGGCAGGCTGCCCAGCAACTCTGACACCTAGACGGAGGGATGCAGCCATGCAAAAATAACATGTCATATCACACACGGCCCAAGATGTACAGCTTGCAGAATATAACATAACGGGTCCGTACATTATACAACTCATTACTAAAGTACAAGTAAAGTCGATGGTATGAACGTGCCTTCATTGCGTTGCCACCATTCAGTAGGTTGCCTCCCATCAGACTCTTGTATGTGATCCTGCAGAACCCCCTGGCCACGCTGAAGAGCACGTACAGAACTCGAAGCAGCGTTGACCAGTAGAAAGATGCTAGCGTGGTGACCAGGTCCCTCACCGTCATCTTCTTCATCCTCTTCACCTGTTTCTTAACGCTCTTCATCGACAGCACCTGAAAGCAAGTACAAAACAGGAAAAAAGGTGCTGCATGATTTTAAAAGATATTATCTGAGCATATTCCTTTCATTCATTCTTTCATGATTTGTTAAAATTAGAATTCTTGTTCTGGTTGTCGTCCGTCTCTACCGCCTGTAATTGCTCATGTGACATCACAGCTGTGGTGCTGTGTCTGCACATCACAGCTGTGGTGTTGTGTTTTGTTTAATAACAGCTGTGGTGTTGTGTTTTGTTTAATAACAGCTGTGGTGTTTTGTCGGTTAATAACAGCTGTGGTGTTGTGTTTTGTTTAATAACAGCTGTGGTGTTGTGTGGGTACATCACAGCTGTGGTGTTGTGTTTTGTTTAATAACAGCTGTGGTGCTGTGTGGGTAACATCACAGCTGCGGTGCTGTGTGGGTACATCACAGCTGCGGTGCTGTGTGGGTACATTACAGCTGTGCTGCTGTGTGGGTAACATCACAGCCGCGGTGCTGTGTCTACACATCACAGCCGCGGTGCTGCGTGGGTACATCACAGCCGCGGTGCTGTGTCTGGGTGCGCTGTGTGGGTACATCACAGCCGCGGTGCTGTGTCTGGGTGCGCTGTGTGTGTCTCTTGCCTTCATCACCAGCAGGACGTTGTAGCGCAGGGCCAGCAGCGCCGTGCGCAGCGTGGCCACCGAGAAGAAGCCCGTCTCCGGGCCGTGGTCCTCGGGCCGCTCCTGCTCGCTCTCCTCCTTCACCGCCGAGCGCTCGCCCACGTCGGACATCTGGGCCGCCAGCTGCATCTCGAAGATGGTGTCCTCGCAGAAGTTGACGAACAGCTCCATCTTCTCCTTCTCGCCGCCCTCGTTCACCACGTCGAAGATGAACTGACGCTTGGACTCCTTCACCTGACAAGGAGCATCGGGAAGAGCGGCAGGGCGTGAGGGCGATGGACGTGCGCGCGCACAAGCAGATCCTCGCACACGCGCGCGCACACACACAGATACATAAACAATATGAACGGCGTGTGGTGATCTGTGACCAAAGGGACCGGATTGGTTTACGACTGACCTGGGGTTTCTCCCACTGCGTCCGGCTGGACTCGCTGATCTCGAAGTAGACCCTTTCGATGCGCTTGGCACTGCCCATGATCTCGATCCTCCCCAGGTAGGGCTGGAAGTAGTCCAGCACGCTCTCGGCCAGCGCCAAGAAGGTCTGCAGGCGGGTGTCGTGCGGCATGTGCTCCGACAGGTTGGTCAGCAGGACGGCAACGTTGAAGCCGATGTCCTGACGGGAGACATTTTAAATGGACCGACGGACGGACTGCACCTCGGGCCCCCCGTCCGACCAGAGATTTGTGCCGAGGTGAGACAGAAAGGGGGGCAGCGGTGCGACCTTGTTGCAGAGTGTACAGCTGCTGAACTTTGGCATCCCACGAAATCCACCTTGTCAAATCACGTGTGGTTTTAGAAAGTATTCAGGGCATGCACATTCTTCCCTGCTATCTAAACATGGCAGATAATGGACCACAGCATTGACAACATACACAGCAATGACAACATAACAAAAGTAAGCAACAGTACTTGATGGAGTTATAACCATAACCAACAATAATAAAAACCAGGTCTCCAGGTCTTTAAAGGGTTTTGTTTTTGGATGAGTGGGTGCATCACCAGCTTCTAGCTCCTAGCATAGCATTAGCATAAGCAACACAAAAAGCTACTGACTTCAGCAGCTTCATGCCGCTGCGCGCTGCGGGACAGTTTCAGAACGTCATCTTGTGATTATCAGCAGGCAGCCACAGTAGCAAGCAGTCACACTCTTTGATCTGAGCTGGGATGTGGAGATGAGTGTGGAGTGTACTAGTTATGGATTGGAGCAACACATCAGGAAATATCCAAACGGACACACCTTGGCCGGCTCGTGAAAACGCTCCACAAACTCCTCGTAGTCCAGAAGCTCGTTCTCGTCTGTCTCTGCGCAGGAGAGCAGGAACTCCGTCTCTGACTGGGTGTAGTGCTTGTGGCTCTCCATGGCCTTGTGGAAGTCCCTCTTGGAGATCACACCTGCCGGAGGACACACAAACGTCTAGCATTCCAGCAACCACCCAATCCCTAGTTCCTCCCTGACCAATCACTAGGTAAGTAGAGACAACATGACGTATTTGACCAATGTTGCGAAGGAATCCAAACAACACAACATATTCACTGACAATGTCAATCCCTGATGGACAAAAAAATGCAATTTTGTGCAAAATGTGTTTTGCTTTGTTAAAGGAAGGTTATCAATTACACAGGCGATGATTTTGAAAACACAATGTTTAAGAAGGCAACATTTCCGTTATCAAACACGCACAAGATCACTGACTGTATCGCAAACATTTGTGAGTCATTACCAAATGATACAGCAAATTATGGTGCTGCCTAGTCTAGATTCTGCCTAGTCTAAATCCTGCCAGGTCTAATTCCTGCCTAGTCTAGCACTAGGCAGGATCCACCTCCTTGCCTTTCCCATCCGGATCGTACTCCTTGAAGGCGTCCGAAGAGGTCAGGTCTTTGAGTTTGAGGAACATGTCAAAGAACTTGAGGATCATCTCAACGTTGTTGGACGATTCCACTAACATGTCCACCATCTGCTTGCCGATGGTGCCGTTCACTACGTTACCTGAAGGGTGGTGATGAAGAGCAGATGAGATGCAGGTTCAGAATTAAGCAACATTATATAAGAGCATGTGCTTTGGCACTGTTGTGCCAATGCTGGAGGTATCGACACTTGAGACTTGTTAGAAACAAGGCACTTCTTCTGAGGTCTGTGAACGCCGATGATGTTAATTAGGCCATGGTTACCAACAAAATAAGATACAATCCCAAAATGCAGTTATAGTGGGGCTGGTCACTCTCAAAATAAAATCTTATGCATCTAACTGCTCTGAAATGGTTGTGATGTGACTTTCAAGAGCAGTTGCAGTAGCACTGAGGCTGTACAACATGATGAGAAGCCGGCTGCAGTGTTTCTCCTCATAAAGGGGGCGTTTAGCAGACGCTTTTGTCCAAAGCGACTTACAATCACTACATTTGTGGGGTTCGACAATTGGAGGAGGGGGGATCAAGGGGATGGAACCGCCGACCCTACGGTGAGTGGACGACCCGCTCTGTCCACCCTGCTCTACCTGCTGAGCTACTGCCGCCCGTGCAGCCTCGTGAATCACTCAACAGTTTTCAAGAAAAAGGCTTCATTAGATTGAGGAGGCACATACTTAGCATTTCAGACACATAACTCTCACCTAAAATGATCAGAGGAATTGGACAGCATCTCTAAATAAGTGGCGTGCCATGTACAGTACATGACCAGTAGTTGGCAGCCATCATGGTATGGGCAGCAGGGCTATACATAAATCTACTAAAAAAAATATATATAGATAAAATATAGATATAGTATACTGTATATATATATATATCTTTTTCATCTAAATAGCTCAACATTGAACACATCTAATGGCATAACACATTCTCAGTTCTTATCCACAGAAAATATGACCCCGATGGCACACAAATAAAATTACTACTTTGTTGATTTTATGGAAAATCTACATTGACTCATTTCACTCTAAGCGCTTAAGGCTTAATTGTGCCCTTGGTGTTTGCTTCACATAATGTATTTAGCAAAGTGGCAGATGTTCTTTTGAGAACATCTTTGTAACTACCCATGCTAGAATTATTATTTCAAACAAAGTGAAGTAGTGAAGCTATGAGTGAACTAATTTACTCATAAAGAAAGCATAATTCATTTTGATGTCATTCAGTACTAATTTAAGACTAATTTTTGATTTGTCATTCCCTGTGGAGTACATGTAAATGTTGACGTGACATAACTATTTCTTCAGCGAAACCCTGGGGTTAGAAGACCTACCCTCAAGCATAGACAGCAGCATGACCACCATGTCTTTCTGAAGGTCCATCAGCTCCTTCAGTAGCTCTATCTGACTGGAGTCCTGCAAGGAGACCCAAAACAATCAGAGACTGTGCCCAGTCGGCAGACATATTCAAACCAATCAGACAATCATAAGTAAATCACATAGGGAGGGAAAGTAAAAGCCTACCCCATTTAGTGGTAGCTTTCCAAGGCAGAGCGAGCATTGAATATCCCATTGTCCAGTTTAAAAAAAAAATACTCGTTTAATTCCGAAATGAAGGATGACCGGAATGATGGGAATGTTACTATAGACTTTATAGTTGCCGTGAGGGCAGTTTGGGTGCAGCTATGGCAATATTACAGTCACCGTTTACAGTCCCCTAACATTGTGTACACACAGTGGCCACACTCCTCTTGTAGAGCCATCACTATTGGGTCCTTCCCGCTCATGCAGTTCATGCATGCGACTACAGAGTTTGGCCCTTGGGTGCACACGCCCTGGCAGTCACAGCGACAGCTCGTGTGTGCAACACATTTAGAAATGTCCGCTTGGTCTGCTTGTGCTTTGTTTGTATACAGTGGGCGATTGAGCGGCCAGAAGGGAGCAATTCATCCCAGAACGGCCTTCAAAGACTTGAAGTATTTGTAACTATTTAAAGGTGCTGTGGGTAAGATTTAGGAGCTATTATTAGTTAGAAATGGCATTGCAATCCATCAGCTGTCGAGCGAGCGAGTGACATGCTCGGTTTCCAATTGAATGCCCGTCTTCATGAGACAATTTCGAATTTAGACCACGACCAGCTAATTACTGCTAGTAAAGACCAAAAGGGTGTCTCCTCCATCTCGTCGGTCAACCACAGGTGCATCAAATGGAACACTTCTCAATGCCGGAGAACCGCAGGGAGGGAGGTAGCAGAGATGGAGGGGATGTTTTCGTGGTTCGGTTTAAAAATCTCGCTCTTTTATTCTGTTCTGCTCTCTCGCTTTAGAACTCTACAGTCTCACCTACAGCACCTTTAACCCGCTCGACTTTTCTCCCGGGTTTACACGTTTGCTATTGTCACATACTGTGAGCTTATGCACGGTAGCAAGACTCTCTGCACCTCACAGGCGCACACACTCACCTGAGACAGTTTCATCTGCATATGAGCAAAGACATGCAGGAAGCCCACCACAGCGTCCCACAGGCGGCTGTGGGCCAGACTCTGCTGGTTTCCTGTGCATGGACCCTGTATCGAGACACGCCAACATGAACCACGTGCTTCATGCTTCTTTCAGCCAACAGACATAAAGGAAAGATGGAACTTGTGGGAGAAATTGCCGCATCACCAAGAAGTGGCCATCTTGGTTCTAAAGGCTCGCCGGGTGGGCCAAAATGCTAACATCAACACTGCTTGTGTATTGATTAAGACATTATACACATTTGATTTGATTTATACACATTTGATTAAGATTTTACATTTGAGCAAGTTTTCATATAAAAAATTACATTTGCATGCCATCCCTGAATTAGCCTTCAGTAAATTATGATAACCTTGATGTGGATTTATAGCCAATGTTCGACAGCAAAAAAGCCTAGCAAAAACAAAAAGGTCCGAATCATTGGTCATCCTTAGTTATGAGTTTACAGATGTAAAAACATTTATTAACACATAATTTTCTTCTACATCAGGAATCAGGAATCAGGAATGATTTATTGCCAAGTATTTTTACATGCAAAGAATTTGCTGTGGTATATATTGGTACGCAATTGAAAAAGTAAGATGTAAAATGGAAGTACTGCGGGAGTGAATAAATGACATTACATGTATATATGGTTTTGTAGGTTAAAATTGATGGACTAGTGCATTTTTAATTCCCAACATTATATTCTCTAGGTCTAATATTTTTTGACCTGCCCATGACAACATCTATGGGCTTTGGTCCCTTTCTTACACACAAAAAACGTTTCCTCTAATAACTAAATAAAGCACCCACAATGGCAAGCTTGTACTTCCTAAAGACCATCCATCAACATGCCTCCCAACAGATTTAGCGGGATCTAAACAGACCGATAGAATCAGAATCCAAACTACTTCATCCTCAGGGGGGAGATGAGCTCACCTGGATGTACTCCGTCAGTGTGTTGAACACCTGCTTAGCAACGTTGATGGCCTTGGAGAAGTTCCTCTGTCCCTGTTCATCTATCACCTCCTTCCCGGAGTAGTACCAATAGAAATCACTGATGGATTCCTAAAGAGTAGGGAGGAGCAACATGAGGACAGAACATAACGCTTGGTGACATCAATGTTATGCCAAGATCACACTACAGGATTCAAAAATGGCAGAGAAAATGTGATGAGCAGGCAGAGAGGAGGGCCGTTTTTTTGGTTATTTAGTTTCAAAATATTGCTCTCTTCTGCTCTTTGCTGCTCTCTCTCTTTACAACTCTTGGATCCTGCCTTTAAGGCTGTGGTAGGCAACTTCTGAGAACCCAGCCAGAATAAGATAGATCAAAAAAATCCCGCCCCCCCCCCTTCCTTCAGGCCTCCCTCTAAAGCCACTCCCCCATTTTTGTGCGACTCGCTAGCTTTGGCAATAGGTAGACAGACAGGTAGGCCATTCAATCATTTTCTTCGGACCAAATTAAATGACTGGACACGCTTGTTAGAGGGCTGTGACAGATCTTGTTGGTGAATTTGATATCGGGATGTACAGAGAATTTCAACAATGAGTGAAGAACCTGGGGGCGGGACTGAGCTGTACTCTGAGGAGGTAGTGGCATATCAGGGGGCGGGACTGACCTGTACTCTGAGGAGGTAGTGGTACATCAGGGGGCGGGACTGACCTGTACTCTGAGGA
>JAOPUI010000061.1:12237296-12250792 GCA_027123135.1 Urophycis floridana
CCTCAAATACGAGAAAATGCACACCTAGTTCCCAGACCACCATCTCATCGAGATGTGGACGCGTCAGCCAGGCTAGCACTCTGGTCCAAATCGCTGTAACTTGCTCTTCATTGCATTCATTGAAATGAGAGGCGGTGGTTCTGAGTACCTGGGCAGGTTGTACAGTGGAGCCATCCTGAAGCACGCCACCACGGCCCTCTTCCTCTGCTTGGACAGCAGCTTGTGCCACACCGCCTTCTTACTGCGCTGCGGGTGTTCCACCTGGTGAGAAAGGTGCAGGTTAGACCACAACGTCAACATCTGATTATTATGATTGTTATTGGGAGGTACAATGGACACCAGGTCCAGGTCCTCAGTATCACTAAACCATTGTGTGGTGTTCAACACCATCAAATAGTTTTACATTAAAAGACTCAACAGATGTTTATGTGTCAATCAATGGCATTTCACCAGTTTTCAATTCATCATTATTAGAGAGGGTATTACTGCACGTTGTCCAGACACTCCATGTAACAAACCCCTTGTTCCATTAGTTCAAACAGAACATGGTGTGAAAGACTCGTGTGCTGTAAATTACAGCATTGATGCCCTGTCATACCTAATCCATCTGTATTCCGTCTGGACAATGCTACTGCTACATGCTGCAGGTAAATGCGACACCAGGACGAGAGTTATTCCTTCAATTTCATGATGAATGTAGTTCCAGGACCATTGTTGCAACTGCCAATCACCTTGTTGTATTACTTGTGTTAGTCCTTACTCACACAGAACAGAAGCAAAGCATTTAAAAATATACATATATACTTAATTATTTAATGGCACGATCGGACATGTGCATCTGAAGACAATTGCAAGACCAACAAAATCTGGTTTACCTGTTGGTTTGGCGGTGTTCATTCGGACTGTGCTTAGTTACAGACAACGGCTAACATTAGCTTCTAACCAGATACATGGTGCCATTTCAAATATCTAGAATCATGTCAGCAAACATTTACCTTCACATCCTTGTCCAGGACAAACAAAACTTTCACATGTAATTGTCACCAATTTACCTGCATGTTCAGATTTAATAACCAGTGGCCATGCTGCAGTTCTGTGCAAACCTACATAAGTTTGCCTGATGAGAATTCATAGAATTACCATATATATATTAAATTAACTGGCCCATATAAACTACTAGGCCTAGGTTCAAAATGTATCACCTAACTTAATGCATTTGTTTAACTCTTATGCTTTTGTCAACTATTTGAAATTAATAAAATGGTTTGCATGTTGATTTTGTTACTTATGCCATTCAGACTTTTAACTTTTGAATTCTGTTTAAACTCCATCCAATCCTTAAAATGTCATAACTAATTTAAAGCCAACAATCCAGCTTAGCATCAGCTTTTGAACATCAGCATTCAAACCACAAATTCTTAAAATTGCCTTTCTACTTAAAATTGTATTGAAAGATTCCAGCTCATGTGTTTTTTGGAGTAGTCGAGTTCTCACTAATAAGTGTGCAGTGGACATTAAAATTCCACAACAGATGGTCATAGTAATTCTGGAGGAATGCAGGAAAATAGCACACCCCAGTAGATTTCGGTAACTCTAACAGAAGTACCAAATGAATCATGGTGTGTGTGTGTGTGTATGGACCTGGTCCAGGTGGAAAAGGACGTGAGCGATGTCTAGCACCCTCTCCACGGTCTTCTCGGGGTCAGAGGTCTCATCGTTGCGGTTAGGAAGGTCTCGGTACAGAGCCATCTGCCACCTGATAGCTGGGTCCTCCAACTAGGAAAGAAGCACAGGAAGATGTCTTGATGATGATGACATGTCTGGAACCTCTTGGCTGATACCTAACCTGGTAGTCTGGTATTTGTAAAGACCTAAATCATGAACATCGTCCAGGAGAGACTGCTGTTTGTTCTGTAACACTCAAACCTAAATAGCTTTGTTAAACCTTGAAGTAGTAATAATTTCACCTTTCCTTGAAGATGTAGATTGCTTTTGATGATCTCTCGTACTTCATCTTCAGTGTCTTTCTGTTAAGGAGTCCAAAACAATCTCCTGTAAGGACTCAGCAACATTATGGGGACGCTGTTTCAAACAACCAATTCCTTTTTTAACAAGTAGTACAGCAAGTATGTTCTAGACCAATGTTAACAAGTAACGTCAGAAGTAACGTCACGTCACAGATATGTAACGGTTGACTGATGGCAGTAACGTTTGATTGACTTTACCTGCTAACACAAATCTTACAATAACAGTTAACTCAGGCAATAGAATGCATTTAACCCATGAAGGGCAGCTTGAGACCATATTGACATTGACACCTATGTTTTAAATCATCTCGCATTTAGGTTGAGATATGGCACAGGACCAATCCATCCGGCAGTACAATGTAACCAAGCACATTACTTTCATCCAAAATAGGGTTTTCAGGGTTTGTTCCTTAAGAACCACTGTTGTAACCAACGAGCGACGGTGGGACGACCTGACTGAAACGGTTCTTCGCCAACGCAATGAGCTCCTGGTCTCCCGGGGCGCAGATGTTCAGCCCCACTGGCAGCATGCGCTTCAGGGTGGCCACGATGAGGCTGGTCTGCATGGTGTAGCGGTCGCCCTTCCTCTTCATCTTCTTCCGCTCCTGGTCGGAGATGGCACCCTGAGGACGCAGAGGGGCGGTGACGACATGTCGAGGTGTCGACTGGACATAACCTGAACGTGAGCTGCACGCATTTCACTTGACTTGTGCATTTTGTGTCAAGAGAAAGAGGAAATATGCATATTGACGGTAATGGACAGCGGTACTGTGAACTATGTTAGAGATCATCTCATGACTGATTCATATTTTCTGCAGATACATTCATAGATTTAAAGCAGATATGTTGTATTCTTGTCTGAAACTTGTTGAATACAGCAGCTCACAGCATCCAGCCTCACAAAGCCAGATCTTATTCACTTCACTCAGCTGGTGTCTGTAAACTGTGTACGCACAAAACGGGGTCTGAAAGAGCTACATGCCACTTCACATGCCAGTATGAATACAAACGCACATTCTCAGGAGAATGTGCACACCTGTACTTAAATTCCGACCCATGTGTATTTCTGAGACATGGGAAATTGGCGACGCAGATGGTGAGGTGGTGCATTGAAGCCAGATTGTATAATGAGTCCTCACACACATCCAACTTAATGTCATCATCTACATGACCTGCTGGGGTTTGCTGATTGGCTGACTGAATTTAGTTCTGAGGCCCAGCTGCCTGTTTTGGTTCCAAACCAATATCTCAAGGGTCAGGGTGAGCGTGTGAGATTTAGGCTGACTTCACATGGCTACATGACATCTCTGAGATACCTCTTGATATTGTCTTACCTTCGACATCTTAGACTTGGTATCGGTGATGAGGAAGGACATATTGTTGATTTCATTTTGGACCACAAAGTTCTGCTCTTCCCTCTTGAAGTTCTGCCACAAGAAGCAATAAATATATTCAGTTCCAGCCACAATATTTCACTATTAATGAATGTCTAAACTAGACACAGCACACTGGTCTTACAATATTTCACCAATCTTTGACATTTCCTGTATGCAAGAATTGCCTCAGTAGATTTGAAGCTTGTAACACAAGGACATATGTCAAGCAACACAGATAGCGGTTGTAAAGGGATTCCTTTGTGTTTAATATAAATGTATACAGCTTGACTCCCAGCATGAACATGTTGCTCCTTGGAGTTGTGTTCGGAGTGTTGCTAACAGGAGCTTCACAATGAGATACAAGTGTAAGACAATGTGGGCCATTAGAAAAGGGTGTCAGCTGGTGTCTCTTACATGCGACTTGGCCCAGAAGATGAAGACTTCTGCGACCATGCGGAACAGCTCCTCAGCCTCTGGGTTGGGTTCCTTCAGCCACTTTGCTCTGGGAAAAAGGTGCAATTCACATCCAGTGAACAAATCTTATGCCACCCCAATTGTTTAATCATTGATTTTTGACATTCCAAGGGTATGCATTATTTTCAGTAATGGGGCACCCCTGCCTTTTAAGAGTTACAGCTGATTAACTGATAAACCAATACTATCATAGATTAAAAAAGCTAATTTGTAATAATTATTGGTAACTGTGTTATGAGCAGAATACTTTGGCGATGGCCTCATCAAACAAAGAGTAGAAGAATATCTCCAGGGTTACTGTGTTCAGACATATTGGATTGTAAGTCTAGCATCAACATCCAACAATATTACAATGCATGGGAGAAAAGGCAATGTACTTGGAAGGAAAATCAACAATTAGAAACATGAATACATGTATCAAAACAGTGACCATGAGGTGAGGAGGTAGCACACCTGTGTGACCATGAGGTGAGAGAAGGTAGCACACCTGAGTGACCATGAAGGTATCACACCTGTGTGACCATGAGGTGAGCGGAGGTACCTGTTGTAGTCCACAAAGCGGATGAGGAGGGGGTAGAACGCGTACAGGTCCCGGACCAGGATGGTGAACTCATCCAACACCAGCAGCTCCGCCTCAGACATCTCTCCCCTGCCCTCGGCCTTGGTCTGCTCCTCGTCCATCAGGACCACGGCTGCTTTCTGCAGAGAGATGGATGCCCCATGACCACGACGGCCCATATCTACAGGTACACTCTAGTCAAGGAACTGATTGTTGTTAGTCTGTTTGCAGCACAGCAGCATCTATGTCGGATGTCATGATCTATGAGTGACACATAGAGAGAACTGAAATCATGGATGCCCCATTTTTAACATTTATGTGTATGTCATCAAATTGGATTATAGAAAACACTGGTCTATCCTAAATCGTATTTTATCAAACCTATACAAAAAAAGATAAAGGCAGATTTTGGCACGATAAACAAAAAAAAACGACTCACTTTTTTGAGTTTTTCCATCAGAGGCAGGAAGTGCGTCTTGAGAAGCTGAGCATTGGCCTTACTGATGATTGGCTGAGAAAAGACTTCAGAGTACAGCGGTAGAATGAGAAGAGAGAAAGACTAAGAAATAGTTGGTGAATAAACATCTGGGTTGCATTGCATCAACCAGGATTCCTCCAATTAGCGACCAGATCCATTTATTCAGAAATCGTCGGATTGTCTGAGAGTTGTGTTGTCTATTTTAGTCATGCTTTCTGATCTAGAGACACATCTGATCTAAATGAACAATGTCTGACGTGGAGTCATATTGTCTGATCCAAGGTCATGATCCAGAGTCATAGTGTCTCACTGAGGTACTTGTTACCTGCCAGTCTCTTCATCCACGTGCCCTCGTCGATGCCCAGGTTGTTGTAGATGATCTTGAGGATGTTTCCCAGGAGGGCGTTCATGTGTTCCCACCTCAGAGAGGTGCAGCAGCGGTCCGTACTCTCTGGGTTGTTCTCCGGGCCGTATTCCCACCAGTGGGACATGTAGCTGCACAGCATGGGCAGCACCACCTGCATGCAGAGCCAACCAGAGGAGTACGACAGTGACCACACTGCCCGGCTCACAGACACACAGCACACGTGTTCACTCTGTCAACGGTAAACAAACACTTAAAGCACTCTAATAGATGCAATTGCCGTCAGAATTCACAATGACTTGACTTGCTGACTTTGGCGATTTATGTAATGCCTCAACTTTGGTAGTTGATTGTGTTTAGTCATAATTATGTCCAAGTCCAAGTCATATGTCCCCAAATTCCAGTTTTAATATTCGCACAGCTGTGTGCAGTGAGTGTGTTTGTTTAATCTTCACATTGAACACAGACTGGATAGGGCTTCAGGATCCACCCTGATACTGCACATTATGATGACTCAAGTCCTGGAGAAACTGCTTCTGGTTCTGTTCTGTGGAACGACACCATCATCTACATGCCTGGCAGAGCACAGTAGTACCAGTCAGGTGAGGTTGGTGGCAGTGTAAGGTTACTGTTTATGGTGTCCAACATTAGCTTTGAAACACTCTTTCCTGGTTCACAGCGTGTTGGACCAAATAGCTGCAGAGAGGTTTATCAGACAGTAGCAGCACTGTGGCCCCCAGGAACAGCTCCTCTGTCTGTCTCTACACAGCTTGTTGGTATGGGGGGTCTGTGGTGTCAGAGGGACAGAGTGCAGACTGGTGTGTAGAGGCACAAGTACAGGAGGACAGGGTTTAGTTAGATAAAGATATAGAGTGTAAGGTGTATATTGCATTATGTTTGTTCAATTTCAACTTATTTACGTCTACATCTGCGGTGGCAACAAAGTCCATCTTTATCAGCAGGTCCATGTGTTGTTGCTATGTGCTATGTGTGGATAAAAAGCACTAGTGTTCAAGCACTTAAAGTCAAGAGAGCAAAAGAGCAAAAGAAGATTTTGAAATTGATCGTCATTGACAACCTGTGATTGACAGGTAATATGGATTGCCCAAACCAATCAGGGGAGAGAGGCCTTGATTTGTCATACATGTGGCAGGCGGGTCTTAAATCTGAATCGGCTCCTACAGAGGCAGGCACAGACAAAAATACTGTATTCTCTTGTACATAGGGTCACTATACACTACTACTATACACTATGGGTCATATGGTCTGTTTATAGCATCAGTCTTACATGCATGCACACATGCACACACACTGGGCAAAGCAGTAAGGATCAGGACTAGCTCACAAATAGCAGCTGGTCAGCTGGATCATTTACCTCCATGATGTGGGGCATCTGGGTGTACCTGACGCCAGACTCTGCCAGCGCCATGACCTCCTCCAGGGTCTTCTCCAGGGACGGGACGAGCGGACAGGCCTCCACGACGGGGGCTGGGAGCCCCAGGGCTGGGGACACGGGGAGCAGGCAGCGTCAGTACAGGCAGCGTGAGTACAGGCAGCGTCAGTACAGGCAGCGGCATTACAGGCAGCGTCAGTGCAGGCAGCGTCAGTACAGGCAGCGTGAGTACAGTCAGTTAAACTTGAATTTGCGCAATATTGTGTTTATATACTGTATAGAGATGATTTTGGTGACTTGGTTTTCAGAAAGGTGCGGATAATCACTGGATCTTTCATGTGCAGTGCAGTGAGATGTGGTGTTGTGCAGTGTAGTGTGGTGCAGTGCAGTGAAGTGCAGTGTGGTGTAGTGCAGTGGTGCTACCTATCCTGCCTATTCCTCCCCAAGTAGGCAGCATACCAAAACCACAGATCAATCAATCGATCAATCCCACCCATTATAATTTGATGAATACATAAGTCAAGCAGTCGCTAATGGTCAAATGACGAGGGCAGCAAATGATGCAACTAAATATGTCATTTATGTGTTCTGACGTCCCAATAGTATGAGTTTTTCACTTCTACTCACCATTAAACCAAATTAAATACTAAAATATTTTTATATAACCCAATACATTTAGGCTGCTATTCAGATGGGCATTCTTTACTGAATGATTGTTGTTTCACAATCTGCAGACAAATGCAGGCTATTAATTCGAAGTCACTTTGGATAAAAGCATCGACTGAATTATATCATAATTGAACTCAAGAGGCACTTGCATGAATAAAAAACTCTAGTCTCTTGTTTTTTTTATTTTGTATATCACAAATAGACAACCCTCAGACAATCATCTTGCTACTGCATCCATCGGCTGATCTGCAGCCATACATGTCTGAGGCCCAATCAACCCTCATGGAGGGTCAAGGTTCGGACAATTGGGCCCGTTTTCATCAAAACCAAAACCATACTATTATTTAGTATTTGCTAAAACCACCACAGTATTTTCCACACAGTGGGTATTGAATTGAACGTCGAGTGACCGTTGGTGGTTAATCTGCTACGAGTGTGACTCCTGAACAAAGCAGACAGAACACAGAGCGGACTGAGAAGTGCACCTCCTCTTTCCTTGGCCCCTTTGCTGTTGTAGATGGAGTAGCCGTTGAACATGTCGAGGTAGGGCTCCAGGAAGGCCACGGGGAACGCCGCAGCGAAGGCAGCCAGACACTCGCCTATCGCCGGACGCTGTCTGCCAGGGCAGCGGGAGGACATGGAGGCAACCAGGAATTACACAACTGTGAACTGTGAATTAGGAAAAGACTTGGGATGGAGGGACACAGAGAGAGAGAGAGACACTACCTCTCTACATAGATGCTCTTGCTGGTCCCTAGTGAGTAAAGACTGTTGAGGATCCTGTAGCAAGACACCTGGACATCGTCCACTAGATGGGAAAAGTATAGAAACATGTAGAAAAACAACTACAGAGAGCTATAGGAACATATATATAGAAAGAAATAGAAAAGACTCCAGCAGCAGCACTGGACTGTTGTTCCTTCTCATATTAGCAGCCAGATCAATCATACCTGTGACAGAATTAAAATAATCATAGCATTACAGTACAGGGAACGCACAGATGAGGTCTTGACCGAAGAGGTTCTGCCCAATGTGCTCGAACAGGGAGGAGAGCACCGGCAGCAGGGCGAAGGTGGTGTAGTTGATGACCTGGGTGACGTCGCGGGGCTGCGTGCGCTCATGCGTGAACTGGCCCAGCTTCAGGTTGTCCCGGGTCTTCTCCAGGTCCTCGGCCGCACTCACGAAGAACGCCCGCAGCGCCGCCTTCACCGACTCCAGGCCGGTCTTCATGACCGTCCTGCAACCGGGAGACACGCGTTAACCGCGGGGGGAGTCATCTCTACAGAACACACACACACAGAGGCCGAGAGAATGACGTATAGCAGCAATGGGTCCAAGCAGTCAAGATGTGGCATTGAAGTATACATGTCTGAGTATACATGTCTGAGTATACATGTCTGAGTATACATGTCTGAGTATACATGTCTGAGTATTCATGTCTGAGTATACATGTCTGAGTATACATGTCTGAGTATACATGTCTGAGTATTCATGTCTGAGTATGCATGTCTGAGTATGCATGTCTGAGTATGCATGTCTGAGTATACACGTCTGAGTATACACGTCTGAGTATACACGTCTGAGTATACACGTCTGAGTATACACGTCTGAGTATACATGTCTATGTATGCTGCCCAGTGTGAATGTCCCAGTGAGAATGTCCCAGTGGGAATGACCCAGTGGGAATGACCCAGTGGGAATGACCCAGTGGGAATGACCCAGTGGGAATGTCCCAGTGGGCCCTATCCGGTCCTGGTTTCTCCCGGTCACCTGACTCCCTGGCTGTGCACACACAGACTCCTGCCTCATTGTACCACTCACCGTGCATCAAGTGTTTGTCCCAAGATGTGCAGGCAGTTGACGATGGAAGTGGCGTCGTTTCCTGCCAGAGGTGAACCCAGAGTCACTCGACTGTAACATTACTTTCAGGTGAGAAAGTCACAGCGATAATGGAAGTGACCTTCAAAAGACAACTGAGAAAAAAATATAAACATCATCTGGGGATAGGACTAAAAACTGAAATTATAATAAAGAAAAATAAAGAAAAGGTTAAAGGGGAGATGAAATGAGCCACACAAAATCCAAATACCATGCTAACCTTCCTCCCTGTGTTGGCTGCGGTCTGACTAGCAGCGTTTAGCAGCACAACGTGGGCATGCAGGTGCAGGGGGGCGGGGGACAGAAGTCATCTCAACCTTCAGTTTCAAATGACTTTTGTATATTTTGCATCCATGACTTTAAACTTGCGTCTATTGTGAGTTAAGTTTTTGAGAGGACGGCTTTCACTCCGTGGTACTAAAAGATGCATACAAAAAAAAGTAACAGGAGATCTGGCTCTCTTTAGAGCCTTTCTGTCCATCGGCAACATTCTTTTTGGAAAAAAAAAAAAAAGCAAGATCACAATCATGTTAGTGTTAAAACAGCATGCCAGAAGACATGCACTTGCTCTCTATTCTTACCAAAAAGCGATATCCTATGTCTGACAAGAACTCCCAGTTTGCAGAAAAGACTTCAAGAGGGGAAATGCAGTTGTAGGAGTAGAAAACACAAAACAAGGCAGAGAGAAATAAAGAAAGAGAAATAAAGGGTAGAATAAATGTAAATAGGAGCAGAGTGATTCAAATTGGGTAAACGAAACAATAAATACGAACAATAGCACTGGGAG
Source organism: Urophycis floridana (assembly GCA_027123135.1). Lineage (NCBI taxonomy): Eukaryota > Metazoa > Chordata > Actinopteri > Gadiformes > Phycidae > Urophycis > Urophycis floridana. The sequence goes on from JAOPUI010000061.1 coordinate 12,247,302, forward strand.
AGACAGGGGAAGCGGAGAGTATGTAAGGTAGTGAACAAAGGATATTTCAAGACAACTTGATTTTAATGTTAGTTTGACAAACTCGACAAACAGTGACCCAACAGCTTGTACTTGTATAGAGGGATGACCCAGTTTCCTTCAAGGCCTTGGTCAAATTGAAAAGGTTTCCCAGAATGAAAATGTTGAATTATATATGGAATCAAATATTAACAAAAAGTTTAAGTTCAATCCATTTACCATGTTTCATTATGTTTAGATTGTCAGGGAAGAATTCACTCAAGTCATTTTCTCTGTGCTGTCCCACGTGAGAAAATGCCCTCCCTACTGCGTGTAGAATATCTATCAGACCACTGATTGTGGATGAAGAACTGATCCTCTCATAAGAGGTGACATGCAGCTGGGTGTCTGTCCTGCTGCTGCACTCTGGTCCAAGCTTTCCCTGCACTCCTGTGACCAAGAGGACATTTCCAGCTCCAATCATTCCGATTTTTCATTCCGTCAACATTTAGTAGTCATGTTCATTTTGACACAAAAATTAACATAAATCGTATAATATGCAACGGTTAATATTTCCAGTGACTAAAGTTACGTATTTGTCCCAATCAGAACCGACAACGTAATTTTAAGTGCTGTGTACGTCGGCGACTGACTCATAACCCACGCCTGCTGATCACCCTCTGAAACTAACTGTCTCCACAACATTATGCTTTGGGAATACACTGACTACTTCACAACTTACTCAAGATCAAACATTACATAGTGGGTTACATAGTAGTTTTATGTATTGGTCCAAGTCTCTACAGAGCCGTTCGCTCGTCCCTGTGGGAATAACCGACAAATTGCTACACGAGTCACAAATGATTTAAATCATACCTAAAGCACCTTTAACTCATTGCTGATCTTGCTCTCACACGATTGGCTGCTGTCTATGCTGAGTCTTCACACACAAACAACGTACCTTGTCACCATCTCCTTCTCCTTGTTGGAGGCGTGGCCGCCACTGCTGATTGGCCGAATGGCTGTAGACAGGAAGTAGAGCCGGTGGTTCTTAAAGTACTGGTCCACCAATGGCAAGAGAACCTGGGGAATGACATTCATATGGTCATATTGTCATAGGTTAGCTCTTTCATCTTCTAATTGAATTATACATTGGAATTTCATGACTTCAAATGTTTGATCAATCACACAACAATGTGTGAATGTAAGACATCGCTCAGACCTTCCCAAAGAACTTGGTCTGCTGCTCCTGAGGAGGTTCTTCTCCCTTGGCACGGGGTCCTGCATCTGCACATCAGAGCTCGACATTCAGAACCTACATGCGATGCACGTTTGTAATGGAAGATCCTTGTACACTGAATGTGCAGCCAATGCAGCCGACTTTCTTCTGTTCTGTGCAGTTGATGGTGTGTCCTCAAAACGTACCAGTGTCCATCATGTGTTGATGGGCCTTGTCTACATATTCTATGAGCTGCTGCAGGAAGGTGTAGGCGAAGCGCTTCTCTATCGCTGGCGTGTCCAGGTCTGGCTCCCTCAGCCCCCTGAACACAGGATCAACCACTGTTACAGGCACATGGTGCACTGTTACAGGCACAGTGCACTATTACAGGCACACGGTGCATTGTTACAGGCACAGTGCATTGTTACAGGCGCACGGTGCACTGTTACAGGCGCACGGTGCACTGTTACAGGCACAATGCACTGTTACAGGCACACGGTGCACTATTACAGGCACACGGCACATTGTTACAGGCACAGTGCACTGTTACAGGCGCACGGTGCACTGTTACAGGCACAGTGCACTGTTACAGGCACACGGTACATTGTTACAGGCACATGGTACATTGTTACAGGCACAGTGCATTGTCACAGGCACAGTGCATTGTCACAGGCACACGGTACATTGTTACAGGCACATGGTACATTGTTACAGGCACAGTGCATTGTCACAGGCACACGGTACATTGTTACAGGCACAGTGCATTGTTACAGGCACACGGTTCACTGTTACAGGCACACGGTGCACTGTTACAGGCACACGGTGCATTGTTACAGGCACACGGTGCACTGTTACAGTGCACACCTCAGCCTCTTTACAAGGTCAATCCAAACAACAGGACACATCAGATAGAGAGGATACAATATCAACATTTGAGAATTGGAATACAGATTGTTTTAAAGGTTTGTTTGATAGCTATAATCTCAAGCATCAGTAGTAAATACACTGCTGTAGTATGGTACCATGCTGTTACCTCAAGCATCAGTAGTAAATACACTGCTGTAGTATGGTACCACGCTGTTACCTCAAGCATCAGTAGTGAATACACTGCTGTAGTATGGTACCACGCTATACCCTCAAGCATCAGTAGTAATATTAGAGCAAAGATCTCAAGACCTCAAGATCTTTCTCTACTTGTTCATTAGTGCCCTCTTGGGCTACTTGGGCTAAAGGCTCTGTGATTTGAGATGCAGTCAAGTCTATTACAAGACAGCAAGGCTGAAAACCACAAAGTGCACAAAGTGTTTTCTCCTACGTTTGATTTGATAACTTGACTTGACTTTTTGACCTTTTGACGCTTGCATCGCAACTATCTTGTTTTTAGGTTGTTGCAGTCAGTGCCTACATTAATTTTTATAATACAAACACACACAACTTGCGTCAACTATGTCTACAAGAACTACAAGCAAACCAACTCAAAGTAAGTTGCCACCTGTTAAAATATTCATATATGCTGACAGTTTCAGAAGCTTCTTTGAAAGTAACAGAAAGCTCTAACAAGTAGATACAAAGATGTAGTATGGTACCGTGAAAATGCTCTCAAGAGAGAAAGCAGAAGACATTTTGAAACTGGGTTAGGGTTAGGGTTAGAGTAGCCCTAACCCTAACACTCAAACAAACCATTCCCTCCTGTCTCCCTGCTCCCTTCCTCCCAAGGACACTTCATGCACAGGTGATTCACAGGCAACATGCATTCCCAGAACCAAACAGGAAAGTGATGCTCTGATACATCAGATATGAGCCAGGAGTGGTCAAAAATCTAAACTGTTTCTCATAAATGATATTGATGAGACAGAAGAGGTGTTCGACGTCATCAAAGGTGATGTCATTCCCAAACAAAATCTATGTAATAAAATGCAAGTTTGAAAACGTATGCTCTTTACAAGGGTAATGACGTTGTGTCATTCGGCTCACCTAGATACAGTATAGCCGTTGATCTGGAGAAACTTAAAGATCTCTTGTGCTTTCTCGCGGTCCTTGGACTTCTCCTTAGCAGTGAGGGTGTCGTATGGGACCAGCAGCGGGTGGCTGCCTCCGCCTGGCAGGGAGGAGACACAGAGGAGCTGATTACAGTGTAGTGTGGAGCGCAGTGCTGAACTGATTACAGTTGTAGTGTGGAGCTCAGTGCTGAACTGATCACAGTTGTAGTGTGGAGCTCAGTGCTGAACTGATCACAGTTGTAGTGTGGAGCTCAGTGCTGAACTGATCACAGTTG